>VXAB01004726.1:28693-47902 GCA_013399175.1 Odontophorus gujanensis | reverse complement strand
AGGAGAGGAGAGGAAAGAGGTTTCAAAATCTCACGGGTTTTAGTGCCGTTAAAAAGATACAATATTTGTAAAGCAGATATAGAAGATTGGTTATGTAAGTGGATCAGAAAGGAGCTAACAAAGCAATTATACTTTTGGTTGGAGGATCTGAGCAAGTAAGAGAGAGTTCTTGCTAAAGCTTGAAAGAAATAAAAGGAAGTCAAGTGTAAAGGAAATCAGATATTAATTTTTCCTTATTACTCGCCAAATATCCCACTGAAGAGGCAGACCTTTATTCCAGTAAAGAAAATTGTCTTGCCAAAAATGTGGAGGTGGCTACTTTATTTCTAGCCAAGTTGAGGATGAATTATGAAAATAAAACTTATATCTGCTGGGGCACTAATCGTCTGAAGAACCGTTGCAACATGTTGAAAGTGACTTAATTCAGGAATATCTGGATTCTAGCTCAGGCTCAGAGGGAACTTGAGGACTTTATGGTTTCCTTTTTTTCGATCAAGTTTTATAGCCCACATTTGTAGTAAAATAACGTTGTTTGAAGTTTGTATGTTTCATGGGAGTGGTGCCTTGAAGAAGTTATTTCAGTTAAATGGCACCAGATGGAGTGTTTAGTTTGTGACAGGATTCCAGTGTTTAGTTTGAAATTATGTTCTTTATTTGATGGCTTTATGGTATCAACAGCTATTCTACTGGCATGTATTCTTGTTTTGTCCCTTGGAAAAAAGCAGATAAAATACATCTTGAATCAATTTAGAAATAAAAAAATGCTATGCTTAGATATTAATATAGAGGATTTTCTTTACCAGAGGAGTTCATTACTACATATCAGAGCATGTATTAGCTTTTTATTCATTGATATGGTTGCTTTTCAAATACATAACAGACCCAAAATGTACATAGATAGGATGTAATAAACTATCAAATATAACAATAATAATTAATACCTAGTGTGACAATTAAAATATTTCTTTACTAATTTTAGGAGTCAAATCTTAATTTATTTTTCTTTAAATTTACTATCTTACTTCATTTTGAAGTCAGTTATATTTCAGAACTTCTACACTGTAGCAAAAGTAGGAGTACGAAAATAATCAGCAAAAGAAAAAAAATGAACAAGAAGTCACAGATTATTTTAGGAGGGTCATCTCAATAAAGGAACAGATGTTCTGAATGGAAAGGTTCAACAGTTAATGTGAGTGTGTGCTTTTATCTTCATAAAGGGGACTAGGTTTCTCAACACACTGTCTTTTAGTAATGACACAGAATCTAAAGGGCGAAAACAAAGCTGTGGGAAATTTTGTCTTTCCTAGAAAAAACTGACAGACTCCAGCAGCAAAAATGATTCTGAGAAGGAAACTGAAAGCATCTCTCATTTTGTGTTTATCAGCAAATATATTTTCTAAATATTTCTACTGTCTATTACTAAAGTAATACTTTAATAAGGAAAAGACAAAGCAACTAAGTAAGGAAATATTTCAAACTTTCAAATTTCCTCCAGCGGTCACTATGAAAGTAAGCACAGTCATAGGTGGGCAAGACTCCACCGATAGAAAGAGTTTGAGACATTTCATCATTCACTTTAGGATCTAGCAGAGTGGGATTATAGTACAGTTTATCCTGAGAATAGATCCATACAGTAGTAGACCATCCCACAGAGAACACTAAGCTACTTGAACACACTGAAAATCTTCTGGTGAACTTATCCATCCTTAGGTAGTGTGCCTAAATCACTCTTAAAACCGAGTCTTAACCTCGAAGGCACTTACACATTCCTCGAAGTTTTGGTCCAAGTCAGTCATGTCTTTTAAAAACAAAAGCAATATCTTGATTTGTAACCAGAAACACTTTGAAAGAAAGAGGAAAATCTGGAATACACATACTGCCTGAAAGCAGAACTCTTCAGTAAGAAAACCACAACCTTCTGCTGGAGCTCAGTTCAAGTTTCCAAATTGAAGTGCGGAACACTGCAAAGAATAAGATTTATAGGAATTCCTTCAGACAATTTTAATATGTGACTGAACTGTAAGAATAATTGACGTGTGCCTTCTTTTCTGGGACTAAAGACATTAAAGGGACACTGTTGTGTCTCTCTTTTTCTCTTTTTCTCTTTTTTTTTTAATTTAAATTTCCAGTGAAACAGTGTGAAATATGTTTACTGACATTAGATATATTTTTCTCAGTTAGGTAATAATTTTCACACCACTTTCAGCTGAAAGGGAGAATGTTTATATTGTGTTTAATAAATTGTATGAATTAACAATGTTAAGAACTAAAAGGGAAAACAAAAAATTTAGTAATATGAAATAACTGTTACTACCATTGTCTCTCACAGTTATGCCAGGGCAGCTAGAGACTTAAACATTTTTAAAATAACTTACCAAAGCTTTAATTGTTTCAGTGCACTGTGAAGGCCAAAGTAAATTTCTATCTTTACACTAGTTTTCCCTATATATCTGTAAAAAACAACCCATGAAAATTAAAAATACAAAAATGCAAGCTGATGAAAAACTTATGAGTTCCAACAAAGTAAACTTAATAATCACATCTAGGTAGTCAACGTTTCTCATCTAAAAGTACTTCATTGTTTCCCCAGTGACATCTTGGCCTTTCATTTAGTTTATTTTCAGAGAGATGGGTCTCGTTAAAGCACTCAGGAATCCTTATTCACTGAAATGTTATAACAAAGGATCTCCATGATTAAACAATTCAGGAAATATGTATTTCTTGAATCAGCAGTCACCCCAAGCACTCATTGCACTCATCACATCTAACTGTATGACTTTTGCAATATGCCTTGTTTCTGCCATGCTCATTTGTGGATGACATTTACTCTCTGGCTCACGAATGCATGGATAATTTTCCCTTACAATCACAGTCACTAAGAAGTTGCTTGAGGAATATGGTAAGCAATATTGTTAGTAGTCCACACTCTACATCATGAAGACTGTTTGGACTATTCACATCATTATAATTCCAGTTATTCTAGAAGAAAAAGAGTTAACTTTTCCTGACAGATATTTGTGGGTGAACATCATATCCTCATAAGTAGCTTAATTTTTAAATTTTGTTGTGATTTTTGCCATTATTTGTTCTGCAGTGTATTTATTTTAGCAGTCCAAGTGCACTGCATTTCCTAATCTTTTGACTAGTCCGATTTTCATGAGCATTGAAGTGTTCTCATCTTTCTAAGTGCTTGCAGTCTGTGTGAAATGTTTAAAATCTTCATTTGAGAGATTATTTTTCATTTTTTTTTGGTAATGTAATGAAGCCCTCATAGAAGTTCTTTGCAGCTAAGTCCATTACAAGATTTTTTTAGCACTTATGCAATGAGTGCTAATAAAACACAGAACTATATATTTATATAAATATATATATATATAATATGCATATAAATGAAAATAGTGGAAGGGAAACAAATAACACTGCTTATTCTTTACTGTTTCATCCTTAAATAGCTCAGTTGTTTTCCTTTTTTTCTTGTAAGTAATCACCTTTCCCATCTGAAACAAATTAATTCCTGGGGAGGAAGTGCTCTGAGAGCTTTCATATGGTCCTTGTTACCAGGGAAACTACTTCTTTTGTCAGTATGTGTTCTGAAGCTTACAGACTGTGTAGATTGCTTTGTATCATCAGATGACAAGAGACAGCAAGGGCCAACTAGTTTACATGTGGTTTCTGAGCGAAAAAAATAATTAGGGTCTCTCATAACACTAGCCAACTTTACTGATCCTGGACAGCCCTTCAAAACAGAGGTGTGCAAAATAGCATGGTTTATCTATGTATTCAGTTTACTCTAGGTTGATGAAATAAATACTGTCCTGAGGGTGTGCTGGGGGTGGGGTAGATGCAGTGCAGAGCATCCCATCTTGTTTAATATCTTTATTGATGACCTAGATGAGGGGATTGAGTGTACCCTCAGTAAGTTTGCAGATGACACCAAGGTGGGAGGATGTGTTGATCTGCCAGAGGGTAGGGAGACCCTTCAGAGGGATTTGGATAGGCTGAATAGCTGGGTTGAGATCAATGGGATGAGGTTCAATAAGGCCAAGTGCCGGGTCCTGCACTTTGGCCACAATAACCCCATGCAATGCTATAGGCTTGGGGCAGAGTGGCTTGAAGACTGCATAGAGGAAAAGGACCTGGGGGTGTTGGTTGACGCTCGGCTTAACATGAGCCGGCAGTGTGCCCAGGTGGCCAAGAAGGCCAACGGCATCCTGGCCTNATCTATGAATCTATGAATCCCTCAGTGCTGTAGAGTCCTCTTCTGGGGGTTGGTGAGTCAGATATATGCTGGATGCTTCAGGGTCCAGTCTGCTAGTGTTGGTGTAAGCCACTAGGGGAAACGGCTTCCATTTGAGCAAGTTGTTTGATAGGTACATCTTATCGTGAAAATGATTTGCATTGTTTATTTAGGTTTGTTGTGTATTTTTCTATGACATTAAGCCTAGAGATTCCACTCCTTAATAGTATACAGTGTCTGAGAGCATAGCTTTGCAAAGAAAAGTGCCATTTTTCTTGGCAACACTTTCATCAAATTTAACCAACAAGTAAAGCATGGAAGCAAAGTGAGGTAAGAAGTGTAACTAATGGTAACTATTGCCATTTCAGAAGTTTGTTTTTCATTTCTAATCTCAACCTAGCTCAAAACATACCTTAGATAAAGTGAGGTATTTTAATTTGAAACGAGTAGCAAGCAGTTGAGGCCGTAGCGAGAAACAATGTGTAATGGATGCCTTCTGAACCTCTCAGCAAGGTTTCAGTTTTCAAAAATCCACTAATAGCAAGGATGAATTTATGTTGCATGCCTTTACCAGTTTGCTTTTTTGACGATTATATTTTGTCTAGAATTTTATCCAGAGGTGCCGGTTTGTTTTAGAAGTGAAGAAAGATGAGATTGATGGACCTAGAGCATTGTTATCTTTTAAAGAAAATCATCTGCATAATGCGTTTTCGTTCTTAGCAAGATTAAAATAATACAAAACAGGAACACTGGCTGCAAAAGTGTAAATGTCAGCTTTGTTTCGATCATGAATGTTGTGACATCACTGCAGTAGGCCTACTGACTGGGAGTATAAGCTTTTCATGAAAACCATGTATGAGTATAATGGATGGTCCAGTCAGCGGCACCTACCCAGGTGTACTGATGAGAGAACAGATAATGAAGAATACAATAGTTGACCATACACATAAAATAGCATTTAGGAAGAATCTATGCTATTTGTCTTTGCAGGTCACCAGGTAGAAGTCATTAAACTAGGCAAATACAATCTAGAGTCATAAATAATACGCAGCACGCCAAGTGAAATATCTGGGATTACATAATTGCAAGAACAAGTGATTAAAACCACTGCTCTTGCTGATGGGCACATAATGCGCCAAATATTCCCACAAAGGTAAGTATCTTTAACCAAGAGCTTATAATCTAAATGAACTAATTCTCATCATGTGCATAAAAACTCTAAGAAAGCCAGTGTGACTGGATGGCAAAATTGTGAATGCCTTTGGTGTAATGAGGTGTAAATCATTTTCATTTGATAGCTTATTCATTTTAACATGTAACGCCTTTCTACATCTACATATTTTTACAAAGGTACATCCAACCAACCTAACGCAGCAAAAAAGTGTTTCAGTCTTGCAAACCAATATATAAGAATTTTAGATAGGCTTATTTGTATCTGATTTTAATGAGACGTAAGCACATGCATCAGTATTTTGTTAAAATGGAGATTATCCCACTTTCTGCTAAAATAACATATATGTGGAGAATAAAATACAAAACTTCCTCTCTTGGGATGTCTGACAAAAATCCAAAGTAAAAGAGAGTGGAACAAATGCAAAGCTCATTTGAGCTCTTCATTGGATTCTGCAAAAATTGCCTTTTCAGGTTGAGTCTGTAGCTCGCAGGTCCTGCAGGAGTTCTGCAAAAGCAGAGCATTTAGACCTTGAGGGAAAAGAGAATGCTCTTCCCAATCTCTTTCAACAGTGGTCTCCCTTGTCAATTAAAAGGATGCCAGCTACTGTCAGCTAGGAAAGTCTGTCAAGCCCTTAATGTAAGATGCCTGAAGGGAGGATGCAGATTAAAGCAGTCTAAGAAAAACAGATGTTAGAGCATGAACTAGAGATGTTCTGAAATTCAAAGAGGGTGTTCTGCCTTAATGTGCTTAATTACAGAATTCCTTGTTGCTGTCATTAAAACTGAACCCTGCTGTTATCTCATTCATCTATGCTCCAATTTCCATTAAAATTTTTCAACTCTTTTAAATGTGGAAGGACCACCTAGATTTACTGGTCCCTGAGATGTTACATCAAGAGGGGAAAAATATTCTCATTACAATTATGAACTACACAGTGGTAAATGTAAAAAGGAAGTCCGGAGCTTAAAGACCAGGACTAGGGATTTGATGATCTAGATTTTATTACATTAGACATATTTGATAAGAAAACCTACCTCCCTTGAAACCCTGGAAGTTTTGCTATTAATTTCAAAAGACCCACAATTTCTCCTTTGCTGTTCAAGTTGCAGTTAGTAATTCAGGTCAGCCTTCTGAAAGGACCTCAGAACTACAGATCTTCAGAGAATATCAAGCATCCCAAACATGAAGCATCCAGGTGATAAGATCCTTTATGCAAATTCTGTAGCTATTTTTTTTTTCCTTGATATTTATGTGTAGAAGATAGGGAGAATTAATTTTCTGCTTTATAGACCAGTTTTATTTATTGATGTGGGATCATGAATCAATTAAAATTTAAAAAAAATAAAAAAATAAATGCGATTAAATATTACATCTGAGCAATCTTCTTCTGATTTTAATAGGAATTTAAAGATATATTCATACATAAGGGTTGATCCAAAAGTAATACCTCCTATTTATTATCTTGGCCCTGCAGAATAAGTTGAGAATGTTGGTGATACGGCAGTAGAGGCTGAACCTTCCCACCAAAATTCCATTACATTTTGTTGCAGCACAACAGATGGCAGTGGAGAAGCAGTCTAACAAAGTAAATCTGATGTGGAAACGTGTAAGAAGCAAAGCTGTGTCATTGAATGCCTCCATGTGGAAAAAAATACATCTATTGACACTGAATGTTTATGGAGACCAAACAGTGGATGTGAGCACAGTGAGCCATTGCAAGCAACAACAGTAGGTTACTACCAGTGGTTCAAATCTGTATTAGCACAGAATGAAGACTCTTGTTTGTCACTGGTGAAAATGCACAGCTAATGGTGGCAACTCTGTTGAAAATAGTTATGGACTTTTTATTTTATTATTTTTTTTGTTTTTATTTTTTGTAGCTGAGAATTTGCTCTTTCAGATAGTGTTATTGTGCTCTTTATATCTGTTGTAGTTTTCATGGAAATATATTGGAGGCATTACTTTCAGAGCAATCTACATGTATTTTGAATCTTGTAAAAAAAATAAAAAATAAACCACCAAAAAGAGCAGTTGTAAAAAATGTTTCCTCGTTCTCATGGAAACAGTTTTCTTTCCACCAAGCAGAATATCCAGACAGAGTATTCTCAGAACCCTAAAGCTATAATAGTAAGAAAAGAAAATCAAGGAAAACGTGCACCAATAGTCCAAATGTTCCAGAAAAGAGTACAAATAGGTGGAATTTATTTATGCTGCCTAAATATTTAAGTTAAATATAGAGATGGTTGAACTTGTGCCTACAGGAAACCTAGGAATAATCTTTTTTTTTTCTCATATTTTGAATACAATTATGTAAAATTGGCTTCGAATGTGGTTAGAAATGGAGGACAGGAACACCCGCTCCCATGGAGTCACTCTATGGAAGGAATCTGAAGTTCCTGGAAGTTGTGAACCTGAAGAAACTGGAGAAAAAAGTCCACTGGAGGCACAGAACTACAGGTATATATGTCCATTTAATATAAATATCACCATAAAAAACCTGGCAGTGCAGAACATTGTATTATTGCAATAAAGTTACTTTGTTGTAAAATGCAATTCACTTTTTCATGGACCCAGCTGAATAATTTTGATTGGAATTTTATTTACTTATTTAATTAATGTTTTGTTATCCCTCACAGGACATTCTCTTGAGTAACTGTAACAGTTTCTACACTTAATTCATGAAAGGTACTTTATAACTCTCCAGATACTCTCTGTTGGAGTAGAAAGGCTACACAAAATCACATTTAAAGGAATTCTGTATTTTTATTCAGGCTCATAAATAGCTTGCTGTTATACCTCTAATTTGTGTGTGTCAAAGTTGTGATCTACACTTAATACTGAGAGGAGTTGGTAGCAAGAATTACTGGACACACCCCATAGTTCTGAAAATTGTTTAGGAGCCTCATTGTAAACAAAGCACTTCTGTGAGTTTAATTTTTTGCACTATGTGAGCCGATTGTTTTTGAAAATCAGCCCAAAGCATTAATTTTTTTACTACTTTCTCAATAATTCACAATCAGCCTCATCAGGATCTGTGAACATGTATTGTAAAGATCTGTTTTGGTTATCATTTCGAAGAGTAAAACTACATGCTGTACTGCTGAATAGTGATTCTGGTAGGGTTAGAAAAGGAGTCAAAGCAGAATCATTTGAAAATTCAAATATTCATAGAAACATAAAAGGGCCTGTTTCTGCAGCTTGTTGCCATAAGCAATTACAAACGCTGCTTCAGAAACTGTTTTCAGTTTTAGTAACTAGATCGTTGAAAGAAGATCCAAAATATTTACTCTTTAGTTGAAGTATAACTTAAAATCATTTGTCATAGACTGTCTGTAGAGATGTGGAGTAGTTGGATGCCCGTGCCCCAGGCACAAAATCTGGAGCTTCTTTGCTGGCAGAAAAATATGCAGAACCCAGCAGGAGGTTGACTGAGCACTGGTTAATGGCAGCCTGAGACAGATATTCAGAGTTTAGCAAGTAGCAGAGGAAACTGAAAGAAAATGAGTCTGCATACCACCAGAAATCTTTCCATAATAGATCACTGAGTACCATTGCCAGTCAATGTATTTAACACCAATATGTTCACCAAAGTTCCAAGTCATTAGTAAAAATATATGTAACAGAAAGCTGACATGCAAAACTAAACTCTGGAAAATAAAACAAAAGCGCAGAAAAACACAAAACAGTAGCTGACCCTTTGCACCCTCGTTCAATATCTAAACAGAGTCTGGGCTGTACCATATCTGCAGAAGAATGGCCTGCAGATCTAGCATCTCTTCATCCAAACAAATGATGCCAGTTTTCCCCTACACTGCATCAAGGCAAGCATTTATTCATGCTGATACATTATGCTGCATCTACAAAAAGACATCAGGTAGAGAAAAAGAAAAAAATATATAGTGTTTGAAGAGATGTAAAGGTTTTCAGGACTGTTATTTTGCATGTAATCAGAAAATGCTTTCAGAAGCAAAATATCCTAAGGCAGTATATCAGAACCTTGACCTTGATATGAACAATGAAACAGCGCGGTGAGGTGATGCTTTCTGCACATCTCAGAATTATCTGTGAGTGAGTCTGTCCTGGTAGGTACAATGCTGAGTTTTTCAACTGATCTCAGTGAGCATTTGGTTGGAACTGTACCTGAACAAAGCAATGCATTTGCTTCTTTGGTCTTTCAGGAGATTTTGCAAAGGTTAGTGAAAAGAAAGCAGTAGAAGGCGAGTCACCTCAAGCACATCTAATAAAGACCAATAACAAAAGAGAAATCATCAAAAGAAAAACACAGCTACTTTTAATTGTCCCTTCTCTGGTTAAATGAAAGCTATAACTTTCCATTAACAGTGCTAAATTTACCTTGAACAAAATTGAAGGCAAATATAGCGTTTTTTTAAAATAGGTGCTATTCAAATAGAATGTCATAGAATAATTTAGGTTGAAAATGACCTTCAAGATCATCAAGTCTAACCATCAACCATTTATTCTTTAGTTATAAAGCCTTATTCTGCCAAGCTGTAAGTTCATTCACATAGATGCCATTGACTTTATTCAGAATGCTAAAAAATAGGTGCAATGTCAATATTGAAAAACCAAGAAAATATTTTCATGCTTTTATTTTTTTCCTGCTACAATTTCTATGAATCTGTAACAAGTAAAATGTGTGTTCTAGGAAGGATTCTTACTTTACATCAAAATCTTTCGCTTTCTACCCTATTTTTCTTTTTCACGAGATGTAGCCTCTGTGAGCTCAAAAACAAATTCGTTCTGTTATTTCTTTTGTAACCTCCCAGCGGTTAGAGATAATTTCTTATCATCTTTACTGCTGAAGTGATTTTTATCCTAGAAGTACATTTTCCTTTCAGCAGAAAAAAAAAAAAAACAACAAATCACCCCCAAACCTTATGTGGCATTTTATATTTTAAAAATACCTCCATAAGTACTGTACTTTCATCAGTTTAAACCAGCAAGGTTGTACTACATTTGATCAACCCTAAGAGCCTGTTTGTTACAGAGAACTGTTTTTCAGTTTTTACAGAGAACTGTAAATAAATCTAAAATGCCTATTATTTTGCAAGAGTTATTTGAACACCGATCTTAATATGATATACTAAAAAATTTCAGCCTATGAATCTCTTATCTCTTTCTTTTTTTAAGAAAAGAGAATTAACAGCCATTAAAATCTAACTACAGTGAGAGCAAAGTACTTCTGCAAAGTTTCCCACTTCTGCTCCTATGAGGTAGTTGCTTTCTTTTCCTGTAATTTATTAAAAATTGACTTTTCCATTCACCAGCAGTTCTAACAGCTGAATTTGTCACAGTGAATTTGCAGGTGTTACAATCCTTTTCTTTTAATTTTTTTTGTATGTTTGTTTGTTTGTTTGTTTGTTTAATTGTACAAAAATTCTGTATCCAATGTTACAAACAGACAGAAAGCTTATCCAGAAACAGACAGGAGTGGCACAACGGAAGGCATAAACCAAAGGTCTTACAGACATTTTCCTCAGGATCTTTGAACTTCTACAACCGTCTCAAATCTGATTAACTTCTACTCCTGAAGTTTCTCTGTGCTCTTTTCATTGCCTCTTCATCCCAATACTTACCAGCTTACTTCCATTTTGCTTCGTAGTGGCCTTTTGGAACCTGCCTCCTGCCATTTGTCTGACAGACTCCAGCAGGAAAGGACTGTTCCAGCATCTCCCTCTAAGGTGAGCTGCAGGGTGCACTAAAAAATTCCAATTTTCAGAAAAGAAATATTTGAAATCAGCATTCTGGGCAACTCAGTCCTCCTGTAATTGTCTGAAATTACTGAATGTGTTCAGAAATTTTCACAAAAGCATAACATACATGCACCCAGACTTAATGCAGATGAGTTCCCCTCCCTCTTTAGCATGCCCAATGGCACTGAAGATTTCAAAACCTACACATCACTGTCAAGAGAGGTCCACTTAAAGACTGTCCTGCCTGAATAAGAGCTGCATGATGAACTTATATAGTATTCTGAGTAACTGCAGAGAGGAGTGCTACACAAAATTTTAGAATTCTCCATCTAAAAATTTAGACCTGTAAAACAACGATAATCAGACTCACTGTGTTTTCCATGAAGGTATTTCAGATAACATCACTGCATCTGTCAGGTAGTTAGACTGAAGGTTGAGGTGACCCTCTTTAACTCAAAGGCGAAATAACCTTTGTATTCACTAGGTCCATCCATAATTCAAACTTATCAATTTCACCAAATGTTCATTGTCCAGTAAGTCATGTCAGAAAATGCCTCGTAAATTAGTTGATTCACTTGAGAATATTTAGTGGAAAGAACAGGCCACAGGATCTTTTTCAATGCTTGAAACTGATTAAAGGCTGATGCTATTAAACTTGTCATGCAGCTGAAATACATCTGTCTCAGCATCCTCCAGATTTAAACCTCTGGATATGTTCCAACGTATAAAGTTCTGCAGACTTGTATGACTGAAGAGTCATAATTTGTTCACATCAAGCACAAGTGAACTGTGTGACAGTTGCCTCACATTTAATGGGATGTCTGAGGATTTGGTCTGTGTTTTTTTCCTTATTTTCATTAGATGTAATGCTGAACCTTGGAGAGATACTTAATTTTGTAGCAGTGTGATAAACAAATACTGTGTGCTCTGACTGCATGAATATATGAACATCTGAAAGAGGCCATTTTGATGTGTACACTCTTCCTTGTTGCTAGGTGAGCTTTCTCATTCTCTCTTCCAGTTCCAAGTGAATTTTCTTCAATAAGAAAATGCATCTTCGCTTTTGCTCTGAAAATTCACCAGCTGATGACTGCAGGTGGACATTGTATCCATCTCAAGATTTTTCCATGAAGATTTTGGAGCAGATTTCTCAAAAATTTATAGCTTTTGTCTTCCTGAGGACATGAGCATTGTTTGGCTGTCCACCCAAGTGAACCACTACAGCCCTGTTAGGACCACTAGGTGTCAGCGTGGTGCCATAAAATAGGAATTATTAAAGACACAGGGGTGACTAATTAATAACAGTACTGTACAATGCTCTTCTCTTTCTAATGCCTTTGAAGCACTGTGTTGTTTTTTGTTTGTTTTTTTTATTATTATTTTTATTTTTATTTTTATTTTTATTTTTATTTTTAATTAGCGCTGTCCTTTCATTTTCTCCCTTCTTATTTTTCAGAACTTGGTAGACAAGCAAACTGGCAACCGGAGCATTTATTTTATGCCAGCTATGATGGTAGAGTAAATACCATTTTGACAAGGGTTAGACTTCTTTCACTCAAACTGTGTTTTATTTCATAAAACTTTCATCATCAGGCACACACAAAAGAGAGGAATTAAGCAAACACAGCAATATCGCTTGAGTATAGTGCCTGAAAAGGTATAGGCATACATTATTCTTTTTCAACTTGGTGTAATAATCTGTTATCTTTTGTCATGCATGTTACAATGATTTCATGCATCAGTGCAAAGAATGGATGATTTATTAGGAGAGCTCTATTCATCCAGCAGAGAAAGCTTGGGTTTGAAATTGATATATACTTAAAGAAATACAGTATCTCAGGTCACAGTTATGAAAATATATTCCAGGTTGCAGCTTCATTAAAGGGTTTCTTTTGATAAAATATATGCAAAAGGAAAATTAGCTTTTGCTTGTTTTTATATTCTAAATGAAAAATTATTCTAATGAATGATTTAACCAGGATCATTTTCTGCTGTTCTTCTCCTTGTATTGATGTCCATTATTCTTCCATAATTACAGACGGTTATAAAATGAGATTTGATTTTGAAATCAAAGGGTAGCTTGTAACTGGCTACCCTTTGAAGTCTGAAAAACTGAGGCATAAGTTTAATTGCATCAGTCTGTCACCAAGCATTTTTTGGAAATATTTTTAGTAGGATTTAAAATCCCATTAAAACATGATTATATTCCGAGACCTATAGTTCTACTCTAATTAACACTGCCTTGCAGTAATGATATATCACCACTCAGTGTAGTCATGAGGATATTTCTAAATTACAAGCCCTGAGTAATTTGAATGTTGCTGCCAAGATACCGCCACTCATATTAAAGGAAAGCTGATTAATGATGCTTGGTCTGAATAGAGTGGCAAAAGTAGGAGCAAAACCTCTGTGAGTTAATAAGATGACTTCTTTCCAGAAATCCTTGTGGTGCCAGAGTCAAAGGTTTTCTCTAGATACTCTCATAGTGATGTTTTGCTTCTGAAGAGCAGGTCAGTGGATGCTAACAGTTAATCCACTGAAATCTTATTTCTTAGAATCGTGGAACCATGGAATGGTTTGGGTTGGAAGGGACCTTTAAGATCATTTAGTTCCAACCCCCTGTTATAGTTAGTGACACCTCCCACTAGACCAGGTTGCTCAAAGTCCCATCCAGTCTCCAATAAGGAGGCATTCACAACCTCCCTGTGCAACTGTTCCAGTATTTCACAGCCCTCACATCTCCATGCCCTCCTTGTGTTGGGGGCCCCAGAAGTCAATTCAGTAGTCCAGGTAAGGTCTCTCAAGAGCAGAGTAGATGGGTAGAATCACCCCCTTCCACCTGCTGGTCATGCTTCTCCTGGTGCAATCCAGGATGCAGTTGTCCTACTTTTTTTTTCCTTAATAATGTAGACTTCACTATGAACATCAAGCTGACATGGCAAGGATGAGTAGCTGTTACGGCTCACCCAGCAACTTAGTTTATCTCTGTGAGTAGTTGGAAATCCAGTTTTCAGGTCTACTATTCTGAAACACAGCCCCTGAACTGAGAAGAAACTGCATTCACAGATCTTGTAGGGCTTCCTTTCTTTATATTTGACCATGGATTATTGTTTTGTTTTGTTTTGTTTTTTTTAATAGGGGACCAGAAATCCTACTTACGTATTTCCACTAAATCAAAACCAAAGATATTTTCACTTAAAAAGTGGAATTTAAAAAATGAATGTCCCCAGTCCAACTGTTCCCAACATTTAAAGATATGGAACGAAAACTTCACAAAAATACAAATTTGCTTTGATATGCTCTGCACTGATCATTACCATTTAGGAAAGAGATGTTGTGGTCATAAGAGATATTTCTAGGAAAACATCAGTTCAGTGCTCAGAAGCTGTGAAGAATCAAATCAAATTCTGAAAATTATTAGAGAAAATGATGGAGAATAAAACAGAGAACATTATCAAAACAGTGTATCAATCCATGGAGAGCCCACATCTTGAATAACAGGTACAATTCCAGTCATGCTGTTGGAAAAGAAAATAGTAGAACTGGAGCAGGTATAGAAAAAAAAAAAAGGTAAATGGATGATAAAAATTAAGTAATGTTTTCCATAAAAAGGGTCAATAAATGTATTTTATCTCTTCAGCCTGAGAAAACTTGAAGGAGATCTGGCACAGTTCTGTTACAATCATGAGTATTGTTAAAAAGGTGAATGGGCAACCGATTACTGTCTTACAGTATTTAAAAAAGGAGATTAAAAATTAACAATACAAGGCAGATTTGAAATAAGAAAAATGTTAAGACTTCTAATAACACTCATTCAAACTGTGGAACTTCTTAGTGTAAGGCACTAGGGATGCCAAAAATTGGAGCAGGTTGAAGAAGCACTTGGATAGTTTCCCGGAACAAAAACACCAAGTAATCTTAAGTATCACTGTGATTTCATATAGAACTTTGTATGTAGGAAAATGCAGTAGTCTGAAGCCCACTGCATTCATTTCAGTGCAGTAAATTCAAATCCAGAGGAATTCAAAGCAAGCCACAGAAGTTTTAATAACTGTGGACAGGTCAGATTCTAACAGGAAAAGGTCCATTCTTACAGTTGGCCATAAATGAAAGATGTTTTTGGCAGTTTTTGTCTTATTGTGTAATGAGAAATGCAGAAAGATGCTGAGCTGCCTACCATCTTAAGAAGTGAGAAATGGGAACAGCTGTCCCTCAAGCAAAAATTTTATTACAGAGTTGGTTACTTGTCCAAAATGTTTTCCTCTGCCTATCAATATTGCTTTTATTGTGCCCAAGTATAGTTCAACAGCTCTTTCTGGTCATAGCACTAATGCTTCTTAGGTTCCTGGACAGCTGGATAGAAGTAGTTTATTGCAAATTATTTACTGGGTGGCTATAACTAGGAAGTTAGTTTACTGGATTAGAGCATGATGTAGAGCTGAATGTCACAATGTATGAATAGTGTTTCTGTGTATTAAGTATGGGAGACACTCTTAAGAATTTGCATAAATTTGTTAAATGTGATGAGAAACCTGTAACTTTCTACATACAGCAATTTTACTGACACATTTGTAATTCCAGTCCAACACTTTGAACTCATATTTACCATTCTCCTCCATAAACCTGACAGACAGGACTTCTGGGCCTGTAAGATTTTTGTCATTGTCATATCTTTCATTTTCTATAGTCTTATTTAATTACAAATCCTTTAGTTTTTACTGATCCATAAATATGTAGGATATTTAATATAATTAACAGACAGTAAAATGTTGTAAATTTCTTCTTATGATAAGCAAACTAACAATGATCTCTGGTTCTTTTTTCTTCTGCTTGTTATCAGAAACATCAGCTTCAGATAAGTAAAAGGACAACTGCAAATCCTTAAATTGCCATAAACTCATTTCCTTGGTTACGTTTATCTCACTCCCATGGTGCACCAAAAAATGTTGAACTCCAGTAAGTTTTTAAATTAGCCTGGTTAATAATTATCAGTTCAGTGTGTCTCTTGCAGTACCACTGGCCCTGAAGATGTGTAACTGACCTATTGATTTCCTCAGTGTTTTGTGGCTTGTTCTGATATGAGCACAGATTTTTTGTGCAGTGACAGTCAGTAGCATTCTGCCAGCACTCTGTTATTTGAAACCTTTTACCTAGATATTAGATAGTGTTGCCTGGGAAGGTACTGATTGAGCCGTGCTACTGGTTCATTGGGAAGGCGTTTCAAGAAACTACTTGCTCAGCTTCAACTTTCTGTGCATTCTTCATTTGTTTAACCTTGTTCTTCCCCTTAAATTATGCATTAAATATAAATCTGCAACCAGATACATCACAAAGACAGTGCTGTACTTACAGCTGACTACAACCCAGAGAGATTATGTAATGTTTTTGGACTGTCTCAGCTCCCTGGAGCGAGACAAGTTGGAATTCCCCTCACACCAAGATCTGCTCCCTTGTGGAATATAAACACAGGTTAGCCTCAGTCTAAGACCTGTGGCAGGCAGCCCTGCACATGCTGACAGAAATCCTTTCTATCCTTTACAGAGCAATAAATAATTAGTGAGTCAAGTTCTTGAAGGTACCCTATGAAGTCATCTCATGATGTGAGGAAATGTACACTGCTGGTCTGTGCTTTTGCAGAGCTCAGTTTTGATACCCTGTCAGAAGGCCAATGTGTGCTCTTCTTTCATCTGACACTTTCCTCAAATCTGGAGAAAAACTTCTGCCACCTGATCATTACCAGTGACAGATGAACCTTGTGCTGGTGTTGGATTGACTTTGTCTGACTTCACGTCCTTTGTTTCCCTCCTACTTCACTTCCCCTCAACCTCCATATATCAGGAGATCAGAGCTGTGTGCCCATCTCCATTTTCCTTCTTTAAAACAGTGATAAGGAATGCCATTAGAGTCCTTCATGTTGTGTGTCCCAGACTGTCTTATCATCAAATGTTTTGGCCCTTAGCCAAGACAAGCAAATAAATGGTACAGGAGGACTAGGACCTGTCTGGGAGTTGAGTGTTAACCACACTGGAACACCCCCTCCATCCATTAGCATGTGCAATCCCCTGTCACAACTCTACACTTTATCAAATTTCACTAGTACAAGAGCTCTGCTCTGGTTTCTTGTGTAAGAGTGGGAAGAGATGTGACAGAGATAAGGATGGATGTATGGTTCACCCTTCAGATCCTCTTCTGTCGCATTGCATATTTGGTCCCATTTCTGGTAATCAGAAAGCACAGAGGTGAAAGGTGGTACCAGAGAGAGATGTGCAGGATGTTTTGGGGCAGTGCATTATCAGTCCAGCAGTAGAAATGGCATCTAGTAAATCTGATGTTTGGAATTTACATCACAACGATGTCCCTGTGCTATGTACTACAAGATATTTAAGGTAGATGTCCTGCACAAGGTTAATGAAACTTCAGCTTTGCTCTAATTTTCTTTAATTGTCAACCAGTCAACCGTTTGAAGATAAGCTGGAAGACCATCTCATCCTTCTGTGCAGCCATAAAATAGCCATATTAATATAATTTCTGATATTTCCTTTAAAGTCTGATAGAATGACATTCCCTAGTTCTTTCCCATGATGGTAAGGAGTGAATCTGGCAGGTGGAAATTCAATCAAATGCTCTTTTCAGAGCAGATAGGTATTGCCTTCTCCCTTAGGATATCTGTAATCTGAAAGCCTGTTGCAGAAGAATAAAACATTACGGAAGAGATTCCACCAACCCATTCACAGGTATGAGTCTGAGTTTCTTACCAGTGAGGACAGAAAGAAAAGTAAGATAAAAAGGAAGTTGATGTAGATTGCATGGTAATGTGAAGTTAAATTAAAAGATGTTAGAACTACACAAGTATTTGCATTCATAAGTAAACTGTCCTTTGATCTCTCCAGCTTCTAGTTACTTCTCACTTGAATCAGTCCCCATCCTATTTAAACCATTTAAAAATGCATGCATGGAAAATAAAATCCTTAGATGAATTGTTTTAATTTTCTTGAGTGATCCCATTGTACAGAAGATCTTACACTAAAATTGATTGCAATTTATTCAGAAAATGACACTGAAGTATAAATTATGATCTACATTTGCTCACAAGGCTTCTGTTCCTAGAAATTCCTACCTCCCTTAACAAGCACTGACTGAAATGAGGAGAGCCTGTCATTCAGGTGATAAGAATGACAGACAATTTAATTATCCCAACCAAGGAGAATATACTTGTTTGGACAATCCAAAAGGAGGAAGCCAGCTTGCTTTCAGTATCCCAGCAATAATTATGTACATTATAATACTCAGCTAGGACACGGCACTTTTCAGTCACTGTTTCTAGGAAAATGGATGTCAGGAATTGTTAGAAATAAATGTTATGAAATGAGTTCTCTGGGACATGTGAGTGTTTCCTATTGTGGAGATAAGCTGAATAGAGCTGTCTGAATCATTGAAACAAAGGAAGCCACATGCTTGCATGGAGAGCAAATGATGACCAGGTGCATCTCAGCTGGAAAATCAGACCACGAGCATGGCCTACTGGATTCTAGAAAAATTGCATTGGAGTTATTGCTTTTGAAAGAAGCTTTGCTGTTAAAGTCTTACATGAAATGCTGTATTTTTCCCCTCTTTGAATTTTTGCATGTTGTCCTAATGGAACATCAAAAAGAAATTACTGTTTATTGAGTTACTAAAGATACTACTAGCACTCCTCTTTGTATCCTTAATCAAATCTAAATGAATTTGCTTATTTTTTTTGGTTATTGCAAGAAACATCATGAGTTGTGCCTCTCCAGGTTAAAGGCTTGCTCAGCACTAAATGTTAATAGGAAAGTTAAAGCATTATAATCATGCGCATACAAATACTCTGAACAGGATAGAAGAAAGCCAGATAAATACATACTGAACTAATGAATTAAGGGAACTGAAATTACTAAGGAAAATCCAGCTCTATTATGTGGTTTTATCTAAAATTAAATTGGCTGTATGTCGGTACAAGTTCTGAAAAGCAGAAATAATAGCACAGAAGTCTGAATTTTTTTTTTTTTTTTTTTTTCATCAAAAGACCTCTTTTTTTCCATTTTGTTTATTTCTTGGCCCTT
>VXAB01004726.1:0-28681 GCA_013399175.1 Odontophorus gujanensis | reverse complement strand
AAGCACAGAAGTTTTGATTTTTTTTTTTTTTTTTTTTTGCATCAATAGCACTCTTCTATTCAATATGTGTGATTTCTAGGCCTTGCATCTTGGGCAGCTCTTCACTCTTTCCTAGAGCAAAATTTACTAATCTCTCATAAAGAAATCTTATATCCTAGCAGAGAATGAATCCACTGCTGCATCACAGAATTTTGTAAAGCAAGGGCTGTGTCAGCTTGGAACCCAGGCATGGATCTTTGTATATCTCCCTAAGAATTCACAGTAACTCCTTGTTTGTTTGTAAGGACCACTAGCCTTTATTGTTTGTCTTTGCATGTCTGCATTTGTGTCATAGCTCACTTACCATGGAGTTAAAGTAACAGCTTCTTTGGGAACAGGCAGAACAGTCTGTACAAAGAGGCAACAGAAGGGAGGATAGATTGGTGCATTCTTAGCAGAATGAAGGAAGGAGAGTGAAAGACTCCTTAAGCAGACTGAGTTTTTAACCATATCTGCTTGTGGGGTGATTCTGTGAGCAGAGACTCTGAAACTTAGCGTTATCAGTTAGAAATCATTTTGTGTACCAAAAGCAACAGTGATTCTGTTTTCTTTGCAGAGTGCTTGCTTTAACTTTAAAGATGATCATATAAGCATGTACAACCTATATATCCAAGCTAAGGAACGGAATTACATGCTAACCAGAGGACCTTCAAAGTTGTTATCAGGTTCCTCAGAATGTATGGGAGGTTGATAACATGCTTGTTGCATATGGCTTGTTTCAGTTTCCTTACTTTCAATCTCATTGTTGATCTCCAGCAGCTTCTCTGCTTGCAATTCTTATTTGACCTTTTTTTGCTGCAAAGTTATTGTGGAGGCTTTAAATAGTTCTTTATGAGAACTCAGTGGGTATTTCAATCTGAAATTCAGGAATAGTTCTTGTTATAATCCTAAGAATCAGCATATACAAGCTGACCTGCAGCTTAGTTTTCATTTTAGTCCCAAATGTCTATTGTCTCTCACAGTAGGTATAGAAGAGCACAGCATAAGGAAGAAAACTGTTTATTAAAACTGCTGTGAACCAAGAACAAGGGGGCTAGTGTGAAAGTTTGAATTCTTAAACTGAAATGTCCTCGCCATCATTTTATACTTTATGGCTACTATTAATGTTACAAGGATAGGAATTTATTTCTTTTTCCTAACACAAGTAATTTGATGTATTTTACTTCCAAATTACTTCTAAATCAGTGCAGTTGCAGTAACTGCAAAATATTTCAATAAATTTTCTCATACAGTTCTCTACATATTAAAAAAATGTTTCTTCTACCAGAGCTAAGAATAACTAATCAAACAGCCAAAATTCAAAATAAAGCTGTTGTATTCAACTGATAAGAGGAAAAAAAAAAAAAAAAGACTCAATATTACACTAAGCTAACAACAAATGAAAATCTGAAGGTTACAAACTGCTCTGGTATTTTTCCTGATGTTTATTAGCAGTTCAGTTTTTCCAGATGAGCAGGAGCAAGTATTTTAGAGTTTAATGCTATGAATTCAGGGGATATTTTCATTAAAAACTTGTCAATTATGAATAAGAAAAAGTAAATAAAAGTAATGACAAATAAATAAAATAAAATGAATATATAGACAATGATATTTTGTTTAATTTAACAATGATGACCATTAAAATTACAATCATGTGAGGTTTTCCTCTCTTGATGGAAAGATTCTGAAACCTCATATTCCTGCACAGCAAGATATATAAGCTCTGTTTTATGAATAATTGTTGCCTTTGTCACTCTCCACATGGTCCCATTTTTATTTTTATTTTTAAATTGACACCTTCTACTATTCACTCAATTTCATCACCAGCTCATGGAGTTTTTTGTTTGTTTGTTTGTTTTGTTTTCTATTCTCATTTATCAGAATGAAGAAAAAGAATTCTTAGAACGAAAAGTCAGGCTAGACAAATTCGTATTCCTATTTTCTTTAGTGTCACTTAAACAAAAGCTTGCATAAAGAAAGCAGTTCATATTGAAATGTGTAGTGGTGTGCTGACACTCTGTGATACAGCATGTGTACTCTTACGTTCTTGGCCCAGCAGCAGGAATTTGAATATTTATTTGGCTTAGAATACTTCATCTCTAACATTTTCTCTTAGAATTTTCATTTTTATTAAAAACAAACAAACAAACAAACAAA
This sequence comes from Odontophorus gujanensis, assembly GCA_013399175.1. NCBI lineage: Eukaryota > Metazoa > Chordata > Aves > Galliformes > Odontophoridae > Odontophorus > Odontophorus gujanensis. Next base: position 26,506 of record VXAB01004726.1, on the reverse strand, counting down.
CCTTTAATCGCATTTCTAAGGCCATAATTTGCAATGACACAGTGGCAGTGAATCAGGTGCACTGCCTATCAGTTGTGAAATCTTGGATGATTTCAGGTAGGTACACATAATAGACTGAATTAGCTACTCATTTCACATGTTAATACCTGCTATTGCTTTTTTAACATTGTTGGGTATTTTATTACAGCCACACCCTTTATTTCCACTTTTTACTAGTCCAAAATTTGTTGTATAACTACCATCTCCCTTTGTGTTCAAACAAATAGTGACTCTCATCTCAAGACTGAGACACTCCGATCCATATCTTGGTGCAAAAGAGCATGAAATTGAAATGTATGCAGTACTCTCTGTCCTCCTTTCTAAATGTGATCAAAAACATTGCTCTTGTGACTTTCTTATTTCTGTTCCCAAATCTGAATGACAGATTTAGACATTATCTGATAGAGCAGACCGTATATAGAACTTAAAATCACTTCACTTTGCAGTTTATTTCAATAGTGATGAGCAAGGGGCTCAAAAAAAGCCTTTGTTGACTATAAATTAACATCAGCTGCCCTGGTTTTGGTACAAAAATATATGACTAGTAGCTGTGTTCAAACTGAATGGCACAAATCCCTGGGGATGTGCTTATCAAAACAGGACCATGTGTTCTGCATTATTAACTAAGGGCTGTTTACTCAGATAAGTCAATATGTAGAAAAAATCTTAAAAGAACATTTTGTTCCCCCCAAAAAAAGAGTTGAACTGAAAATTTATTCAAGCTTTAGCTTTCATATTGGTCAACCTTTTGTTTTCATCTTTCATACCAGCAGGGTGGTGGAAATCCCATTTCACAGATAGCACAAGCTGGCTGAGAGAAATCATTTTCTTCATTTCATTTAATTTCTTGTGCAGAATGGGCTAAGGATATAGCCTGAAGGCACCCTAGGGTTCGATGTGCTAAGATGCCAAAGCACTAAATTGAACAGGAAATTCAGAATAAAAACAAATAGCAACAAAATCTATGTGAAAAGTGCAGACTGCAATGCTGGTACCTCAGAGTACTCAGCATTATCTTTCTCCTGACTGATAATAACATATATAGAAAAAATACATCAGCTACAGGGAGGTGAAGGTGGTTTCTATTGTCAGCTAAAGGACTGTTAAAGATGATTGTGATACTCATTTCTTTTTAGAAGGTGCTCACTCTACATATTCCTCTACATGATGTAATATTTCCCTCTCCTGGAGGATTTCTGTCAAGAGAGTAAATAGGCAGGGCAGAGTCTAACTGCCAATAGCTGACGACTCTACTCTTCTCTTTGCTCATCATGCTTGTCCGAAGGGAATAGAAAATGCAAACAATTAGACTATATTTTTTTCACCCAGTTTTTATTCATATAATCTGTAACTTGTTTTTCAAATATGAAAAAGAAGATGGAAAGTCTATAGCAATTAAGAATCCAGGGATGAACTTCCCTTAAAATATTGTACTTAATTCACTTGTAGGAGTGCAATTGTGAGTATCGTAACACATAGAAGGTTTCACCACATGTGAAATAAATAAAATCTCAAAAGCTGGAAATCAAATTGAATACTTGATGCTGTTCATTTCTGGCAATACAAGGATTCTAGATGTGAGATCAGTTGTAGGGCTAAACCAGAAAGTAATCATCAAGAGGACATCAAGAAATTAAGATGGCTTTACTAAAAAGAAGACAGAATATAGCTAGTTTACCTGAAAAGAGCTATGCATTTCCAGGGAATTGTCAGGGTTACTTCTGGAAGATGTGCAGTGGACTGAAAACAAATATGTCTGGTCTGCAAGCCTGTGCACTGCTGATGTTTACAGGCTCTTCAGTAGCTCACGTGGACGAACATACATAGCACTGATATGGAAGACTAAAATCTTTGCTAGAAAATACAGTAAGTCCATGTCTGAGTTCTGTAGTTTCCATTCTAGGATGAAGTTTAGATGCAGTTCTTTTTTTTATTTCTTTTTTTCAACTGTTTTTTGCATAAACCATTTCCCATTGCTAAATCAACTCTTTCACATGGAGTAGGGTTGCAGCCTCTGGTCTACCCTATATATTGTCACCCAATGATACAGTGTAATCTCTACTAAGATATTCACATTTTCTTAATAAAAGTAATGCACAGACATCTGAAAACTAATTGAAAATGATATGACAGACAGAGTAGGTGTTGCTATAATAGATGCCTAGATGATAATAATTGGTTGGCAAAGATATCCTTGTAGTCAGTCACAAGGTGAGTTCTCTCCTGGAGCTGTGCATTGCCCTTGTGTTCCCTCCAGTGCTGCAACATTGAAAGGAGGTTGCAGGAATGAGTTGGGCTGCACATATATAACGACTATTTTTGCAGTTTTCTGTCTCAGCTCCCACTTTGTCCTTCTGTACTAAACACATTAATACCACAGCAAAAATACAGTGAGAACACAGGGGAAATCAGATTTACCTCTGAATTCTCTTCCATAATACCATCATATTCTTTCATGTAGTTTTCTCTAGTGCCTGCTTTCATTGCTCTGTAGCTTTTAGGGAGAAATCTTTAGGACTGCTATGTTTTTTTGCTTTGTGAGGAAGTCAAACTTCACTGAAACACTTGTGTGTTATTTGAGCCTAGGAGAACAAAATTAAAATGAAACCATGAGGTTCTCATCACCTTTTCTGCTTATTTTCTACGTGATCTGTCAGCACAGTTCAGGCAATAAACACCATAGTTTTTCTGCCATGTAGAACTTATATTTCAACTGATAATGGAAATGATTTTTCTATTTCTCTCAGGTTTTCTTCCTTGATGTTTAATTATCCAGTGAGTTATATTTTACTTCCTTCACTGCATCTGCAGAAAAAACATAAATCAGATAAAAGAGCCCCATGTAGTTTCACTAGAACACACGAACCATTACAAAGGGGTGTTGATTGGCAGAAAAAAAATGTAGAAAACAAAACAGTAAATAGCCAACTATTTACTATAGACCCACATAAAGAACTATTCCTTGAAGGAAAGTAAAAGAGAAAAAAAGCATAAAACCAGTTTTGCCATGAGGTTGTAGAGCTGGAAAATGTAAACTACTTCCCCTTGAAAGGAAAGAATGACATACTCCATGATACAGGTCACTTAGCTATGTTTATACCTGCTCCTTCTTATAGAAATTTGAAATATTGTTTTTCTTGCCAGACTCACACAGGCCACAGTTATGAGCAGGAGAACTCAATGATGAGGCTACTCTCATGCTGTTATACTCTATAGATTGCCTTAAACATCATTGTTTATGCATAAATAAAACATTATTTATATATTTTTAATATATTGTGTTCATGTATAAATTTTCCTTCCATAGAAACTACAACATCTACACAGAGCACATATAAAGTAAAAACAAAACAGATTTTATAGCAGACAAAGTTTAAAAACTCTATATGCACTGATACTAAAATTAATACATATAGTAAAATCAGTACATGAGTTTCAGTAATTTTTCAGTGTAATGAATTCACATAGAAATCTCTGGCTGTAGCAAACTTATGTAGTTCTGCCTCCACTGATTCATTACACTTACGTCAGTCACAGGTTCATTTGTCCTACCTATATGAACCAGAGGACGAATTAAGTCCTGGATAACAGTGTTTTCTCCTTTGAAAATGAAATTAAACTAGATTAAAAGTCAGCTTTTAAGTTTTATTGCACTTCTGTCATTCTTTTATTTCCTCTTTCACTTTCCCTTTTTCTCTGCAGAGTATTGTTGTTTACAAGGAGTAATCTTTTTCCCCCTCACAACATACAGCCTTCATGAAGAGCACTGCATCCACACAGTTTTGTTTTATATCTTAAGTCAGTGCTGTCTGCCACACCATGCTATTTCAAGTAAATGTTTCACAAGAGTCTTTAATTTTTCTTTTTTAATTAAAGCCTTGTTAAACCACACTGAAGCTCTGAATGGAGCAGAAACCAACATCATTGGGTGGAGAGCCTATTCACAATGTTGTTATTTTGTTTTACACTGGCATGAAAACAAAAGCTTTTGGATATATTTTCTACCACTTGGATGGTGTGGAATTATTACTCTTCAAGCAGAAACATCAATTCCTGCTTCAGAATTGGGAGGGCAGGTGGTCACTGGAACTATGTCCAAAGATTTTTCTGTCTGATCATCCAACATTTACAATGCTGGAGAATGGATGTCTTCATTTCTCCCCTCCCAGTGTTATCTGTTTCAAAAGTCATGACTTCTGAAACACTTTTAGTTTTGACATAATAGTATATTTCACTGAATTAAAATTTTACCAAACACATTTCAACTATCTCTAGGAAATACAGACCTACTGCTCACCACTCTTGGGGTCTAAAACTTTTTTACTGTGTTGAAAATTATAAGATTTTTGAATGAAAGTAGAAAATATAATTCCTATTTGATATGCATAAATCTTTTCTCTGGAGTGGAACGCAACACAGGTACACAGTGATTCTGCAGTGACTTTCTTACAATGACTTTATAAGACAATAACATTAAATGTGCTAAAATATTCCAAGTGAGACTTAATTTACTATGAAATACAAAGGTAAAAATGTAATTATGCTGTCCAATGCTCAGCACTGTATTTATGTAAGGATATGTGCATTTATATGGGTGACTATCAATGAGCACATTCAGTGGTGAATGCTAGCTCCTGAACAACTGCTGCTCCAAAAATAATGTCTCCTTGTTTTTTATATTGATCTACAGAATAAGAACTGAATGTTGGTGGTATGGTGGTAGAGGCTGAACCTTCCCAATGATCTTTGTTACATTTCATTGGCGTGTGACAGATGGCAGCAGAGGAGCAGTCTGACAAAATGGTATCTGACATGGAATTCCTCCTGTCAGTGGATGTGAGCACAATGAGGTGGTGGGTGGGGTGTTTCAGCATAGCTAATGGCAGTGACTACATTGAGAAATAGGTTTTTTTAGCTGAGAATTTGTGCTATCAAATAGTGTTATTATGTTCTTTGTATCTGTTGTAGTTTACATGGAAATATATGGTAGGGAATACTTTTGGGGCAGCCCTCATATAACACAAGCTGGCATTCATCACTGAATATGCTTGTTGGCACGTCACCCACATAACAATAATGTGTAAGGAATAAATGCAGAGCTGAACATTGGATTAGATTGTGAGTCCCATATACCTATGAACAGGGAACTAATTCAGTTATGATTTACAGTCTCAAAACCATGAACTGAATCTGCACAGTTTCTAGTCGAGTTAAAGTAGTAGAGGACAACATTCCACAGGCAGATTCAGAAATCAAAATCTGTGTCATTCACACAGTCCTGAAATAATGTAAGTAGGAAATATCTATTATTCCCCAGTGTTTTATTCAAAATGCTAACATTCATGTTGGGGTATCTGTAGATAGAGAATAGAAGATCAAATTTTCAAAACTTGTTCTAATTTTTTTTTGTATGTATTTTTGTAGTATGTTTCATCGTGGTTGTGGATAAGCACCCCTTGTTCCATTTCAGTGGAACTGGTTTCACACAGCTAACAGTAATCAGGCAGCATTTGGCTCTTTGAGCCAGAGATATCTCTGAGATATCCATAACCACAGTAAGCGTCAGCTGGTAAATGAAGGGTCAGCCATCTCAGGCAATTCTGCAATTACCAGAGTGTGCCTGACAGTGCAGTGAAGTTATCTTTGTCTAATGAGAAGGGTGTTTCAAGACCTGTAGCAGTGTAAGAACTCAATAGCCTGAGGCTGTTTCTGTATGGACATGGATGCAGCAGGCCCTTAGTACTCAGGTATGCAGACATGAGGATCAGAAGCTTTCCAAGGTAAGGCCAAAGACTTGGATCTGGGCCAAATGTACAGTGGAGTCATGACCCACAGACTTCTCAAGAGGGTAAATGGAGTGAGGAAATTATTCTACTTTACTTTATTGAATAGTGGAATACAGCACATTGCACCAGACACATGAGACCAGAAAACACACTGGAAGAATTATTTTTTCTCCATTACAAGCATGAATAATTACAAGTGAGTCACTTTTACAATCTTCTCAGATTGCTGACATCACTTACTGCTAATTAAGTTAGGGTGAAAAATGCAACAACTTTAAAATAATATTGCATTTGATGTATTTGCTGAGTTCTCAGCAGTCTCATGGAAATAGAAATAGTGGGCTGACATGGATTGAGCTCAAAGAGTGCCAGATCCTGGTCAAACAAGCATATGCTCCGTGTTTACTTGACAGATTATCACACATGATTATATAAAAAAACATATCAAATCCAAGAAAACTATACTGCATCTGCCATCACTAAGTAGTAACGTTGCCAGGGAAACTACTCAAAATCTGAATGAATGCCACTGCTTATCCAAGCCATCATTTTAGTTCAGGTGAAGAAAAATATCAGATTCCCTTTTCTAAATTTATTACAGCTGATGGAGTCTGAAAAATAAATATAAAAGCCTTTGAATGTGTATTGACTTTATTATCCATACAAGGTAGCTATGTCTTTTTGTTGAGATACAGATTCTAGACCAAATACAGATTCTGATTCTTCTGACACATCCTCATATACTTATGCAATATTAATAGGAACACTTCTAAAAATTTCACAGTAAGAACGTATTGCAATATTGTAATACAGAATACAAATTGGAATATATAATAATAAGATACAAAGTTTTACATAAATGTTTTATTCTTTTTGTTATTTTACTTGTATTTTAACAATATCCTTCAGAAAAAGGGCAGAGTCTACACAGTATCACTGATTAAATATTAAAAACAGCAATAGGATCAAGAAAAATTGTACTGAATTTTGGAAATTTTTATATAGTCCTAACAGAATTCAGTTCTATTCCATGAAAATATTCAAGCTTTCCCATACATCCTACACACAGGAGGTAGACACCATAACATGCGAAAACTGAATATAGGAGAACTGGGGTTTGGAATGCAGACAGAAATGTGCCACATCTATAAAATCTTGGCCAAAAGAACCAATCATTTTAAGGAAGAAGGGGTTTTATTTATTTGTTGTTTATTTTTGATGATAACTATGTTTTTTTGTTTGATTTTGCTTGTTTGTTTGTTTCACAAGTCAATTCCCTGGACACTTCTCAGACAGGCAAATAAAAAGTGTAGAACTGGATTTGTTCTGAAGTGACCAATACTGTAATACTGTCTCATAGCCCAGAACTGACAAATCTTTAGAGATTATCAGAATTCATGGAAGGCTATGTTCAAGAGTGTCAGAGGTAACATGGCTTCTATTTGGAGCTGAGTAGAGCTTAGTGGTGTAAATGATAATTTGTTTCAAACTCCATAAATCCCTGTTTCAATCCATCGTGTGTCAATCGAGATGGTGATTATTAGTTGTGCTATTACTGTCATTTATGCCAGGCTCTTAGATAAATTCGAGGGTAGTCTCATTTATTAATTTTAGGTATCTCTACTTTGCAATTAATTAATAGTGAAATATTTCTCATATTTAAACTTATAAGTTACTTCACTTTTTGACTATTTTAATAGCTTTTATAAAATTCAGTCCTCTTCAGATTCCTCTCTTATCTGTGGTGCAAGTTTCCCCTCATCTTGTGACTTAAACAATGCCGTAGTAGATAGTCTGAATGGAGACATGCTATATGCTGCTTGTTCAGAAGTACAGATCCCATTGTTCCTGTCTATTGTTTTGTTGAAACAATATATTTGTGAAAACAGTCAGTTTGTTCGAAGACACATGAAGCAGAGATATTTCCAGAGAAAAGATTTGTTTTCCTGCAATAAAATATTGTTTTGAAAGCTATACTAGATCAGGAAAATGCTCAACTCTCTACGTGTTAGGGTCTCATTCTTTCCGTGCTTTAATATACTTTTGTGTTGCATCTGCCCCTGGCAGCGGATTACTTCCAGCACTGGAGGCCATTGAGTGACACCTTCCATTTTCTTAATATGTGATCAGGTGTCAGCTTGCTCACAACAACCAGAAATACAGTGCTGATGTTACCATATGAACAATAGTGTTTACTTATTATCTGTACTCTTGGATACAGGAGTGAATGTAGCAAAGTCAATATGTACCAACAAGCATAACAAATACCAGTGAGAATAACAAGAACTGGAGATCCTTTCCAGAGCTTTAAGTATCGTTTTAAATTCTCATTCTTACATACAGCTAACTGCTATTTCTACAGAACAGTCCTATGCCTGCTGAATCCAGTCCAAAGTAACATACCACTCTCTTGTTTAAACAAGGAGGAATTTGTTCCTATTTCCTTCCTTCTTTCTTCTCCATCATTGTACACCGGAATTTCTTTCAAATATCAATCACTGATTTGGCAGAAAAAATGAAGATTATTTGTGGCTTGGTCATTCTCTCTTTCAATATCATATTTTTTCAAAAGACCATGTGTACATGCGATCAGAAATTAATTAATAGAGATGAAGTAGGAATTCAAAATGGAATTATGGCAGATTATGTGGTCAGTGGAAACCATTCTAACCTGTATATCTTTCTATAATGCTAGATATAAGTGAAGTGGGATAGGGAGAAATTTTATTTTAATGGAAAAAGGAATAAAAAATAAATCTGAAAGTGTTTTCTGATATTTGTGTGTTAATTTCCTGTCGATGATGACAACTTTTGAATAGAAACAAGCAACTTACTAATATTCAGAAATGTAGTGTGAGACTGTCTATTTTTGCCATCATTCAGCAATTTGCTCTCACTCCTCGTTTACTTGCTAATCTCTTACTTCATAAAGTTTACTATTAGACTGTATTCTCAGTTCATTGATAAAAATTTATTTCTCAAAAAGTCATAGTCATTGCAGATATCGGCACTACTCTTCTGTAGGAAGTTAATGACCCTGAAACTCTACTGGCAAATGGCTTTGTGTTGATCACCAATCCCTTCCTGGTAAAGACATCTGCTAAAGGTCACTTGAGTTCATATCACCAGCTTTGCCAGAATTGTATTAAAAACAGAAGTTCCTGTCTGCTGGCAGAGATGTAAGGGCAGTAACCTCCAAGTGGTGGGCAGTGACAGCAAGCCAGAAGTATTAAAGTCTTCAGCTGCCACTGGTAGTTCATGTGAAACTCCTGCATGTGGCTATATGCAACCCTGAATGACTTCAGTGGAGTTACTTGGCTTTCACTGATACATCTCCAGATTGACTAACATCTGTAGTCATTTGATTAATATTGTAAAGTAATTATTATCATTATTATTGTGGCTACAGTGACAGTAATAGTGAATAATAGTTATAATAATTAGTCCTATCATAGTGGGAGGATATCAACAGGAAAATCTAGAAAATCTCCCAAGTTTATTTTGGATGAAGTGTAAGAAGCCTTTGTTCTGAGATTTTCCGGTGCTTCTAGCTTCCACTTGACCTATTTTTCTCAGCTTGATCTCTCAACAAAAAAATTATTCAGATTGAGACCTACTGATATTATGGAGCCTAAATCACATCTCTCCATTGTCAGGCTGCTTCTGTCATATAATGATAACTTCTCTAACCAGGCAGGAAGGTTGCTGAATAAATATTTTCCATATTATATCTAGCAGTTACTGACAAGTTTGTACTTATTCAGCGCGCAATCTGTCTTGAACCATTTAGTAACTTGAAATCATGGATGGCTGTTATTTTAAATACAAATATACAATGTGTTTTCAAAGAATTTTTGGACTTTTACACTGCATGAGGTTCACAGAATATATATTTATGTTTGTTTCTTCAAATCTTTATTTCAGAAATCAGAGATTTTTAACTTCCTTAACCCCATCATAAGGAATTAAATGGACTTTAATTGAACTGGATACTTTACAGTATCAGTGCTATTAAACATCATCTCTCCTCTGTCTTTGTAGAATATTCAGTAAAACCAACAGAATTGTTTTTCCTGTAATTTTTTTTCTGAATGCTTTCATAGAGCAGAACATTCACTTTCCTTTTTATATTAATTCTCTATTTTATCTGTTAGGAAGCTACATAATATTTTTCATGATATTGATTTAAGTGAATTGTAAAAGAAGATGGGACCCTAAACTAAATAATTAAAGAGTGGTGCTGCTAAGAAACCTCATAAACCAAAGGAACTAAAGGAATAAACTGAAGGAATTGTAAGGATGCAGTTCTGTGGCCTGAATTAGTCTGACCAAGTCCATATAATTTTCTGTTTTTCTGACCTGAAGTCAGAGATGCTTCTATTAGAAACATGCTATTAGTATTGAGCTGAAAACACTCCAAGTGTTCTCAGAATGAAAAGAGATAAAATTTGTCACTGAAAAAAGGTTTTACAATTGGCTGCATTATCTAACCTTGGTACAGCAAACAGTCCTGTGGAAGGTGGTCAGCCACTATTTTAAACTCATTATTTTCCTGTCAGACAAGGAACAGAAAATCAGTCACTCAATTGAACAAAGACTGATTCCTATTGTAACAAACCAAAACCAAGAGCTCAGCTAAACATAGCACTCTCACATAGGTGTCAGGTAAGAATATGATTAACTGCTTGTGGAAGCAAGGTAGAGTCCCATAGTACGAATTTGGCTTTTGGTGATAAAGAAGCAAATCTAACCAAAAAGCTTGAAAATAAACTTAAGGTATTTTCACATATCCTGTTCCCATTAGACGTATTTTCTTCATCTCCTCCATTCTCCTAATCCATTGCAGAACAATGACTGTGTTCTGTAACCTGTTTAGACATGGTCAGAGTTGTCATCTTTAACGTAGTAGATATGGTGGACAAAAATATTCTGAACAACTAAACAGGGGCTGAAGACATTGGTATAGAGGTAGAGGTAAGAATTTTCCTTTAAGAACAGCCTTGCAGCCTCTAACTATTAACATTCTTTCTCTTTCTCCTCCCACACCCTTGGCTTTCTCTGCAGCCAGCAGGCTTTCAGTGACCCAGAAGGATGTGGATACTTTCTACTGGATTGGGCCCAAAATTGTGAAATTTATGCAATGATATCAATCATGTAATCCAATCGAGGTCAAGTACCTTGCAACTTTACTTTTTGTTGTTGTTGTTGGGGTTTTTTGTGTTTGTTTTTTTGAGTTTGCATTTAATTGAAAGAATATGTTTGCTAAATTTGCTAAATCGCTCATTCCAATGTACAGTAGTACTATGTTAGAGTATTAAGGCCATCTGTATTTGTATGTATTCTGTACAAAGGAATGTCAGGTTCTCAGAGTTAAACTCTAATGTAAAAGCCAGAGTTTAGATCCTATGAATAAACTGTTGTGTCAGGCAACACTTTTGCTTTGAAATATCTGATCACCCAGTATTTTTCAAATGATATAAAATAATACATTGTTTTTCATCTCCACATGAAAATGTACGGTGTTAGAAATTGTATTCCTTTCCTTCTTTACATGTTATGTTTATCAGTTCTTAATACTCAAATTAGCATAACACATCCCCTGGTTAAGAATAATATTTTCAAATCTGGATTACTAAAATGACCAACTTCAGAAGACAGTGCCTTATTTTCAGAGCTCTATCTTAGTGCAATAGGCAATGAACTTCAAGATATATTTTTGTTAGATATCAGTCACTCAATTACTTACTGTATGAGGCCTCATGCCAAATGAAATTATACCCAATACTCATGATTTTTTTCATCGTTTAAGGTGAAATTTATTTTACCTGAAATTTCCTTCTTCTGGGAGTTACTCCGAACTACTCCAACATAATGACTATATCTGTAACCCTACTTTGAGAAAAAAAATGTGTGACAGGTCTTATACTGATCAAGTTTGAATTAATACCTGAACCTTTATGTTCAGGAAAATTTAAGAACTACCTTTACAGGACTAACTTTGCAATTCCATGGGGAGATATTTAAATAGAAGAGCAGTGATGGAGTTTTTCTAAAAAATCAGAGACATGAGATAAAAACCTAAGTCTCATTCCAAGTTCTCCCCATTTAATTCAGATGGACAAAGTCATGATTTGTACAACTCATTTAGTGATTTTTAATTTAAAATCTACAGTGGATATACACATACCTTTAAAGGTACTACTTTATGGAAAGTTCCCATATCCCAGTGGGTCAAGAACAAAAGCAAATCCTCATCTGAATTTAGGGATGAAAGAAACAAGGGATTTGTACATTTGTAAAACACTATAGTGTTACACTAGAGGAAGTACCATGCCTGTTGATGACATCAGCTTTCTAAATACTCTTACCTAAGTAAATGTGGTACATCTCAGTATGACAAAAAAAAAAAATAGCTAGTTCCTCAAACGTGATAATAGTTTCTGTATCATTAATTAGACATACAAAATAAAAATAAAGAAAGGCTTCTGTGTACAGCTCAGGGATAATCCCAAAACTTCACAAACAAGTCCAAATCAATTTAATCCTTTCATGTATTTGGTGAAAGTTGTCGTATTTCCTCTGCTGCTGGTTATTGCACACTTGAAATTTTTTTGATTGTTTCAATAAAGTTTCAAACACCTGGATCAAGACAAATATTGAATAAAAATATGGCCTTTGGCCAAAGACTTTATGGTCTAAATGCAAAAAAAATTGAGCTATTAAGAACAAAGAAGATGGAAAATACAATGAAACAATGGGACAAATATTAGTCAGCCCAGTTGACAATGCTCTAAGTGCTTGATCTGCCAAGTCTTTGTAGGTTTTGGGACAAAACAGGAGGGATTTGAAGTGATAAAGTAATTCTTTCTGGTCATAAATCTCTTTCAAAGTTGGTTTTATCAGCAAGGAAAAGACACTTTGGAAGCCAAACCAAAAATAAATAAATAAATAAATAAAAGAAAACTTCCTCTTAATGCTTACATAGACATCACTGAAAATGTCTGTTGTTTTACTTCTCTGACTAGAAGAACTTGATGCCAAATATTATAGATTGAACTGTCCTATTTAATGGTACATGTGAAAAGATAATAAGGCACAAACAGAATTGATTCTATGTAAGGTTTTGTAAAGTTTTCCAGTACATGTCAGCAGCTCTTTAAAGTTAAGTCACATAACTCCTTTCAGTGTCCAAAGGAAGAAAAATCCCAGTGCCAGGGCAGAAATTACTCACTCAGATGTACATCTGACTTATCTCCACCCAAATATTTCAGTGCCTGAAGGCTTACCACAGATGTCCTTCTGTGTGTACACGTGTGGATGTGTTGAACATTGTGCAGCCAACGTTCTCTTGCAGCTACCGGAAGAAACTATCTGCCAGTAAGGAGAAGACAAAGAGAAATCAAGCCATGGTAAATAGCAAATCTAAAAGTGATAATCCACCTGCATGAAGATTACTGGAGCCAAAGTAAACTTTATTATGTAGGTTGGATTTTCGGTGAACACTGGAATCTCATTTATAACTACTGATGCATTACCATGTGATTGGATAAACTACACAAAAAATGTTCAGGAATATTTTAGTTGTGATTTTTAATTATGTAAACCAGTCACTCCAAAAATCACTGTGTCTCAAGGATGTATTAAATCATGTTAGATCTCATGATTTTCTTTTCCACATTCATTAGTTTTATTTAAATGAGAGATTTTTAAAAATGTGTGAGTATTTTATCTTACTAATAGGAAATTTTCTGTTGTTTTTTGTTTGTTTGTTTGTTTCCAGTAGGAATAAGTTGCTAGATTTTTCCTTGACTGATTTGACTATATTTCTTCAAAGTTTTTCTTTAAAATAAGTTAACGGCAACATGTTAGAAACAGTAGTTCTATCTCATGTGGTCAGTACTCCTTCTTGCCTTTTGTACTCCAGTGTGGCTGCTTTCAGTTTGCCACTGCTTCTAGGATAGAAATGCAAGACATTCTGATATCTGCTTCTTAATTCTCAGATAGGGATTGTCTTAGGGATGTTTACTGTGGATTTTAAGTCCTAGCTCTGCACAGTGGTGGATTTTACTCCATATGGTTTAACGCAATACACATTTACTTGAAAGTTTTAAAAGATTGGGAAACTTGTTTTTTTGTTCTTATTTGTTTAGCTTCATTGTGGGCTGTTTATTTTGTTTTATTTTGTTTTATTTTATTTTATTTTATTTTATTTTAGTGCATTTGAAGCTCCTTTATTTATTTGTTTACTTACTTATTTACTTCTGTAAGAGTTGGATTGCCACAGTTCACCGGAATTCTCACAATATCACTTCAGCAACTCACATGGCTATGCTCTCATGTCACTTCATACGAGGAATCATTTCATAATCATCATTGTTTTTAGATTTTGAAACTGAAACAGAAGAGTTGGATAAAAAAGTAAACAGAAGCAATAGCTGAAGATGAAATATATTCAAAAGAAAAATGATCATTTTCTAGCCAATGTGCTAGGTTTAAAGACTGCTTAAGAAATTGATACACTTACATCAGAAGTAGGAAATGGGAATAACACCCACTTATATAGTCAAGCAGAAGGCATTGATTTTTTCCAATTTCAGTTATACTCCACTGACTTCTATACAGCAATCATGCTTTGAAAATATACTCAGGGAATCTTTTTTTTTTTTTTTTTCTCCTGTCTTGTTGATCCTAGTGGCTCAGATTAAGTACTGTAAGAAATCATGTCTTGTGTCTCCTGGAACCAAAAAGTACTTTCTAGTAACAGTTGTTAGAGCTACCAGGATTAACCAGAGGGAAGTACTAACATTGGCAGTTTCTCAAAAAAAATAAAATAGTAATAATCAAGATACTCACATATATACACATTTGTCTTTCAGAATTAGAATTAAAAAAAAAAAAAGGAAAAGACATCCATCCTAATTGCAAAGGATATAAGGATATGAGATTGAATACATTTTCCATAATTTCTTTTTCAGAAGAATGAAATCACATTTTGGATACATATCAGTTTGACAGAATGTACAGTGCAATCTTACATTTTTTTCGTAGCTGCTGTTTGTATTGGCTGACTATTTTTCATTTCTATATTACAAATTCTTGACATCATGTTGTAATATTGGGCAGAAATGCCAAATGTTGTAGAATTAGCGTAGTGCTGTGTGTTACTGTGATACAGTCAGGTTTTGGCAGGGAACTATAGGTCCTATATTCCCTTCTAATTCTCCTTGGTGCAAATTTCAGGGTAAAACTGGACAGCAGTCCAGACATAACCAGGCAATGAAAGAGATTTTTGAATTTAAGAGTTACTTTTTCATCCACAGAAATCAGTGAATCTTCTGGAGGAGATACTACTTCATTAATGTGATCCAAGACTAAACACTCCTGTAAAACTTCTTGACTTACATGTCTGTCTCCTTTAGTTTATTGCTAGTTGTATGTATTTTATACCTCTTTATGGAAAAGCATTTGCCTATTTAATCCTTTCCAATGTTCAAGGGTGTACAATCCTCTTTTTATTTGTTTTCATAGAGATTATAAGAGATCAGGAAATGGTACTTCCCTAAATTTCAGAAGTTTAGAGTTGGGACATAGAGCTCTTTCTTAAAAATCTCTATGATCAAGAGAAAGAGAAGTAAAATCCAAAAATGCTAAAAAGAAAAAAACCTCACCATTGGTTTTAGGCTCCATCTTAACCTGGGAAGCCTTCAGTTTTATGGTTCTAGTTTCACATTTTTTTAGAAACATGAAAATCCCTGTATGAGTAGATTTTTCAGGCTCTTACTATCCTCCCAGAACAGGCAGCCGGCGCTGGTCCTCTCCCTCTGTCTGGGAAGGCTGTCACACCTCCATGATCTCATACTAACTTCTCGTTATTTCCTTCTATGTGCCTCATGGCTAGGTCAATATTGAGAACTGCAGCCAAGATCCTCTTACTATTCAGTTGCAACCTCCATTCTCTCAGCTTGTAGATTTCCTCTCTCTTTCTAAGTATTATTTCAAATAATTGTTCCGAATTCCATATGCTCACTTATTTTTCACTATATTAGCGTCTCTAGGTTCATTTTAGTTTCTCATGCAGTTAGAAAAGATGATTTCAAGAGGAAATAAACACTGTGGACTAATTCTATCCTGTCTGCCCATTTCCAGACATTTTGTGATCTTAAGGACAAAGATTTTCATCATTCTATGTTTTACAGCAAATGAGGCAATTTGAATGTGTTTCCATAATTGTCTTTATTTCTTTGTACACTCAGCAAAGATGTTAGTTCTTCATGCTACTGTGCTACTGTTTATCTAGTTAAACTATAAAGCAAAAAGATTCTAGTTTTTTGCTGGAGCTCAAAAGTGTCTGAGGACAAACTGAAACTGTTTGCAGTGAAGGAAAAATAGTAATTTATGCCACTGTAACTTTTTTCCAGTAATAACTTAAGGTAGGTGTAATAACTTGTATTCTGTTTTCCTTTAGTTTGTGTTAATTCTCTATTTAAAAATATCTATTTGGAAACAACTTGAATAAACAAGTTGATCAGCCAGAAGGGTTTCAGTGTTCCTGCTGACACTGGCGCAGGGAGGGAAAATGATGGAAAAACTAAATAAAGCTTAACTCTTACTGAAAAAGCACAGAATAATAGAAGTCTTCTCCAGTGCAGTGTTTAACATACACAGAAGTGGAAAGGGCAGTGTAATGATCAATACACAAAATGGAGAGCTGTGATATCAGGTATCAGTAATTGTTTTCGCATGGAAAGAGGTCAGTTAAGAATTAGCGTCAATGAAAGATTTCTCTACCCTTTTACTATTTGTCCTTAGATCTTGCAGTATTTTGAAAATGGCATAATGAAGTGGTCACATGATTTGCTCTGGACTAGAAAACAAGGTAGTAAAATTCCTGTAATGTGTTTTTTACAAGAGAATATTTTTTATGTACTTTTGGTAGATATGACACCAAAATCTAGAAGAGACTTGTATTATTTTTCTGCTGATGCAGCTAGCATTCATTTGTAGGGACTGGCTTATTGTATAGCCTTAATACAGTACAGTCAATGAACCAATCAATTGCTAATTCACCACAACTCATCTTTCTTAGCGTGGTGCTCACAGCACTAATAGTTGACTTGGTGTTCTCAAATGTGGAAGTCTAAAATGTATTTAGTCTTCATTAACGAATCATTCCACTTCAGCAGTAGAACTCAACTTGTTATTTGAGTCTCAGCATTTTCTTCATTTCTAGCCTTAACTGTTTTAGAGAAGGGATGGGTTGTGTGACCTCCTCACATCTTGCCCAGATGATTTTTTCTGTAATTCTTCACTTTGTCTGCTAAGATCATCATGGTACTATATTTTATTCATCTCTTACTACTTTGAACATATTTGAATAAATGATTTATAGTGTGTTTTGCTGTCTTATTCTGACTTCCCATCTTCATAACTACTATCAGACCACTGAAGTATCATAGACTATCACTTAACCTCCCTTTACCAAGATCCCTTTCCTTAGTGTATGCCAGAGCTTAAAAAGGCTGCATCTTGGCTGCGATACAAGAATTGTATCATTTATCATGACTTCAAAATAAGTGACAAACTAAGAATATGCATAATGAGAATTCAGTCTACGTTATTTGCTTTAGCCTTTCAAGTGTTTTTGAATGGTTTTAATATGAAGTCAGCTAGTGAATTGTCTAACAAATATAAGACTCATAAAACCCATTTACATTTCTCTCCTTAAATCCAGAACTTTTACCAGGTTAAGCTTTGGCTCAAAATGTTCTGTTTAGCTGAAGGTTGACTGAGAGGCAGTGTTATACAATTTACAACTTGATTCTGTGATCAAAATTGAGGAAAATCAGATTCAAATTCTATTTGAGATAATCTAGCAAAACAACTGGACAGTATTTCACCAGCTTCCTGTTTCAATTTCCTGGAGATTGGTGATTCATTTCAGTAAATAAATATTTTCAATTGGAACAAAAAGGGATTTTCAAGATCTGCATTTCTACCAGATGTTTTATGGAGCAGTGAACCATAAATGTAATTTAAACCTTTCCCACACAGGGTTACTGAGAAGCAGCTTCATTTTTGATGTCATTAATTATTATTATTATTTTGTGTATGTGTGTTTCAGCTTAAAATAACAGCCAAGAAATGTATGAATCTCCTTAACTGTGGAATAGTTCCACACCTAAGCTCCTAAATTTGTAATTCTCTCACTGAGTGACTAGGATAATGCAAATAGGATTGTCTATGTTTTGCTGGTTGTTCTTTAAATATTTGGTGCTTGTTGGTATATATTTGTTAGCCTCTGTCAGATTTCTCAGAAACATGTCTGGTTTTACCCAAGTTTTATCTCCATTTTTTTGTTGTTGTTGTTTGTTTATTTGTTTTGTTTTTGTTTTTACTGCAGCTTATAAGAGTACTTCATGCATAACAACTTCCAGTAATTTTCCACTATTCCCCATATCAAAGGTTATAACCTTACTTTTTCTACTGGCTATTAAACTTCCAGAAATGCACACTGATTCATTATTTTTTACTTCTTAACTTTATGAAAAATGCATTTATAGTTGGTAAAAACAGTTTTATTATGTAAATTGAAGAAAAAAATAAGTACAGAGAAGTTACCCTTGTCTACATCAAATACCAGAACTACATACATTCGAAGCAATTATATGAACTGTGTGCCTCAAAGCTCAGTTAATATAAAGTGCACAGAAGAAATGTTAGAAAAATAAAAAAGTTCATCTTTCATTTCTTTTTTATCTCAGGAATGTGGATTAGACAATATGCTAGGTGAGTAGGTCACAGAGGACTTTGCCTTGGGTCAAACTTACCGAGTTGGAAGTGAGAAGCTTCTGGATGTAGCATGAGAAAATTGCTGCACAGAACAAATAACATAATGAAGAACTAAAAAAATTGCTTACCAAGTCATAAAGAATAGATGGATTGTACAGCTTGTTAAGGGAGACAGCTTTTTTCGCTATGTGAGAACTGGAGCATTTACAAGGACTTTTCAGGGTCTGGTGGTGGAGGAAGTACCATAAATTTCATATAGCTGTAGGAGAATTAAGACCAACAGGTAAAAAGTGATTGAGGGAGTTTTTTGTTTAGGAGAGGAATGATGCTGTCAAAGGGAAGAATCTGAGAGGGGTGACGAAGACAAACTTAAAAGAGTAGCAAATCACTGGGGCTGTGTAGGAGTCCATATCTGACAACTCTGCAGTCTGAAGCAGTAAGAGTGGTATTTCTGCTGTCCTCATTTCCAATGTGCTCTTGCAGTCAGAAAGGAGCTAGTATTGTTACTACACTGGTGAAAGAAAACCCCAGCAGCTTGCTTCCTAACATCAGTGGAAGGTGTTACCTAGCACCTTCACCTAGCCACTTTTAACACCATATACATTCTCCAAACTTCATGAACAGTAACTTTTGAAATGGTGGTCAGCATTATATTTCTTGGCTATTTATGAAATCATCTGTTCAAAATAACTTTTTTTTTATGTCTGTGCCAACTGCTTCAGGTTTTTTAATCTCCTCATCAGTAATTTCAAGTAAAATTCTAGCTCTTTACCTTCACAACATAATTCATCTATCACCTGAGATAGATGCCATTGAACACAGATGCTTTCCTACCTACAACAGAGGACTAATGGAGCTGTGAAATCCTGACTCCAGTGAAGTCGAAGCAAAGCTTCCATGTCTTTTAATGGGACCAGGGCATCAGAGTAAGAGTGAACTCCAGAATTCAGCCTGGAAATCCTTTGACATTAAACCAGGAAATCTTTGCCTACAGGAAATTTAAGAAGACAGCATGAACCCAATTCCAAACAAATAAATTAGAGATAGTTGTCAGTGAACATTCACTAATCAATGGTTTCAAATTCAGGCAAAATATTGTGTTTACAAGCAAGAAAAATACAGGAAGAAACTTTCTTATAAAGAATCATCACAGCCTTCCAGCATGTCAGCCATTCCTCCTAGCTTTGTATCATCAGCATACTTGCTGAGGGTGGACTCTAGCCTCTCATCAAGGCCATTGATAAAGATGTTGAACAGGGCTGGACCCAGCACCAACCCCTAAGAAGCACTGCTAAGTACAGGCCTCCAACTGGACTCTCCACCACCAATCACAACACTCTGAGATCTGCCAGTCATCCAGTTTTCAATCCTCCTCACCATCCACTCACCTTATTCCACACCTCCTCAGCTTTGTTCTAAGGATGTTGTGGGAGACGGCATCAAATGCCTTGCTGAAATCAAGGTAGACTACATCCACTGGTCTCCTCATATTCACCCAGCTAGTAATGACATCATAGAAGGCTACCAGGTTGGTTGAGCCCAACCTGCCCCTGGTGAACCCATGCTGACCACTCCTGATAACACTCTTGTCTTCCAATTCACTGGAGACAGCATCCAGAACAAACTGTTCCATCACCTTTCCAGGGATGGAGGTGAGGCTGACTGGTCTGTAGTTTTCTGGATCCTCCTTCTTTCTCTTTCTGAAGATTAGAGTGACACTGGCTATCCTCCAGTCTTAAAGCACCTCTCCTACTCTCCAAGACTTTTCAAAGATGATAGAGAGCGGTTTAAGAAACACCTCCTCCAGCTCGCTCAGCACATGTGTATGCCTCTGATTGGGGCCCATGGATTTATGTACATTGATGTTGCCTAGATGCTCTTGGACCGTCTCCTCCTTCACCAAAGGTGAGATTTCCATTCCCCAGACCTTCTCACTTACCTCCAGGGTCCAGGAGTCCCAAGGGGAAGTTCTGACAGTGAAGATAGAAACAGAGAAGGCATTCAGTATCTCTGCCTTCCCAGCATGCCCCATTACCCCCACACATTTATAAGGAGACCCATATTTTCAGTATTCTTTCTTTTACTGTTGACGTATTTTAAAAAAACATTCTTAATATCCTTTATCTCCTTTGCCAGATCTAATTCCAGGTTGGCTTTGGCCTTCCTGGTCGCATCCCTGAAGTCCCTGACAACATTCCTATATTCTTCCCAAGTGTTCAGACACTTTTTCCACATTTTATGAACCTTTGTCTTCCCTTTGATTTTATACGTGAGCTTCTTGCTCATCCGCACAGGTCTCCTGCCACCCTTGCCTGATTTTTTACTCACAGGGATGCACTGATCCTGAGCTTGGAAGAAGCACAGTTTAAATGCTGACCAGCTCTCTCAGGCCCCCTTACCTTCTAACACCCAGCTCCAAAACTGTCCTGAAAGAGATCAAAGTCAGCTCTTCTGAAGTCCAGGGTAGTAACCCTATTTTTTTTGGTTTGCTTCTTCCACTCAAGATCTTGAACTGCATTACCTCATGATTGCTACACCCCAATCCACCCCTGACCTTCACTTCCCTAACAAGCCCATCTTTATTAGTAAGAACAAAGTCCAGTAGCACCCCACTCCTCTTTGGCTCCTCCACCACCTGCATCAGAAAGTTGCACATTGCAGGAACCATTTAAAGTACATGTGCCTGGCCATGTTGCTTACCCAACAAATATCTGAATAGCTGAAGTCCCTCATAAGAATCAGCACATGGAATTGTGATACTACTTCCAGCTGCTTGTAGAAGGCCTCATCAATTTCCTCCTCCTGATCAGGGGACCCGTAATACACCCCCACAACAGTGTCCCCCAAACTAGCCTACCCTTTAACTCTCACCCACAAGCTCTCCACTGCTATGTCACCTTCCCCCAGGTGAAGTTTAATACATTCTAACTGCTTTCTCACATAAAGAGCAACTCTATCACCCCGCCTCAACATCTTGTCTTTCCTAAAAAGCATGTAACCATCCATGATAGCATTCCAGTCATGTGAGCCATCTCACCACTTCTCCATGATCGCTAAGAGACTGTGGCCTTGAGACCTCATGCAGATCTCTAACTCTTCCTGTTTATTTCCCATGTTGCTCACATTAGCATACAGACACTTCAGGAAAGCAGCAGGCACAGGTATCCTCGAAGGTGTGCGAGAAGATTTCAGGTGGGGAATTTGCAATGGTATCTCCTCTGGGGAGTCCTCTCAAGATCCTACAGGACAATCCAGAGGTATTTCCTTGTAATCTCCTACAATAACAACATCCCCAAACCCTTCTCTGTCCTGTTCACCTCCATCCTCTTCTGTCATCAAATCTAGTTGACATCTCTGAACTACTTCCTCCAACATAGTGAACAACATTTTCTCCCCTTCTCCTTTCATACCTAGTTTAAAGTTCTATTCATTGCTTGGATCATTTAAAATTCAAGCTGCATGTAAGAATTGAACATAGTTTGCAAAAACTGAGTTCCTATCTGGTTCAGAAAGGAGTACAATTTAAACGAGATTAAGAAATTCCACCAAATAAAGGAGCATTTATAAGAAATAGCTGCATGCTATGCAACTGCATGTTGACGGTGCTGACTGTGGAGCAATTAACATGAAAAACATAATCAGCCTTTCAGTTCTTTTGTAGTTAATGCCTTGGCCATAACCATCTACGAGCAATAGTACTTTTAGCAGTGTTTGTGAGTGGAGTTTCATGTTGTTGTATTTTGTATGTTGTATTAGATGTAGGTGTAAATATGTTTTCAGTGTTCATGCCCTAAGGCTGGATTCAGAATTGCAGCATTCCTGTTTCCACTTCTGCTGCAGGAGCTCTGGGTCACACTGGGCAGATTGCATTAGCTAGATAAATGAACTGGGAGTAGCATCATCCTACCTCTCTGGGATCTTAGCAGATTAATAATAATAATTAATTATTTTGAAAATTACCAAGGATAGACGACCAACTGACGAACACAGTTGTATGTGTTGGGATCAATATATTCCAACTTTCCTAATTGCAAAACCTGTTTTGGAGTTATAACCATAATTGTATTGTTTCCTCCAGAATCTCAACCAGACTTAGGAACTAATATCAATCAACACTGAAGATTTAGATGGACTTTTTATGTTTTAACAGTTTCCTGTGGTACTATATTTGCAGCTCCATCAACTTACTGATTATATCCATTGCTGTTTGACTAGAATTTAGTTATAAAAATAATTAAATATATATTTATATAGTAAAAGTTCTGCAATTCTAAATGCTACCTTTCATAAGACTTGGCGAATTTCATTATGATTCTCACATCAACTTTGAATCTTCAGGCATTCATGTCTAACCCTGTATATATAGTGTCAACTTCTATTCCCCAGTTTAAGATGTGTGTACAATGAGAATACCTCTACGAAAAATTTATGGTATTACATTATCTGTACCTTACTTTTTTGTCTTAAAATTCTGAACTGTAGCATTTTTTATCTTAAGTAGAATGTTCTGATTTTCATTGTCTTGGCAAGAAGGCAAAGAACAGATGTGTTTGATGACAGGCTAAACTTCTGCCCAGAGTGCACTTGTTTGATTACTAGCATCTTGGAATAACATACTCATGCTGGCATGAAGAAAAATCTTTTGTTACTTTTGTTGAAATGTAATGTAAGGTGTTTTGCTAAGTATGAATATTTTGTAAAATGGTTGTGTTGTATATTGAAATTCACATTTTAAAATGTAATTAAAGTAAGCTTTTATTTCTATCATAGGTACTTCTGTGCAGCGAAGTGTGCTTTACACTAGGAACCGTCATCTTCCTCACTGCAGCATTAGTGAGAGAATGGTAATTGCAATCAGCAAGCACAGTCAAAGGGATCTCCTTAAACAAGATGCTGTGCATACTGTAAGAAAGGCCTGGACTTATGAGTCAAGACAAATAACTTTTTCCCCTCCATTAATATCACTTAAGTCAGCTATAACGCTTACTTCTGAATCTATCAGATGAGATCTGTACTTCATACATACTCAGATGCCTATTGATTTCATGAGGAAAAGCATCTGCTCGCTCAGGAGAAACTTCAGAAAATGAAAGCTGGAATTTTTTCCTCCTTCCATTTCACAGACATTCTCTTCCCCCTACCCCAAGATACACAAGATTTCCTGTCATTTATCTTCCTAATTTCTTTTTTCACTCATCTACCCTTGCCTAACATTCCTTCTACATACTCATATACATTTATTTATTTATTTATTTGAACACATATAAATTCTACAGTGTATTGGCTCCTCTCCAAAGAGCTTACAGAACACTTTCAAAAAGCCCTACTACTTAAAATACGTATTTTATTTCAGTGGTAATTGGGCTCGAGAGAAATGAAAAAGCTTAGAACTGAATATAAAACAATATAAGTGATATAAATGTGAATTCCTAAGGTGATGGTTGAATTGAAGTGTGTATACCAAAATTAAATTTCAATTTATCATGGAGAAACCTCTATGGAGCAATGTACTTACAAAAAGCAATACAAAACCAAAAAAAAAAAAAAGTGTAAAGAAAGAAAACTCAGTTTTTAACAAGATATTTGAAACTCTTCAAGGGAAATTCTTAACCTTTTTCTCTTAAATAAATTATGCAATATGACAAGGACACCTGAAAGCTGAAATAGAACTGTAGCCAAGCAGAAAATGCATCCTTTACCATGAAAAATATCCACCCATGGACAATAGTAGTACCAACCAATAAAATAAATCTGTGACTCATAAAATACATAACTTCATTCAGAAGTAAACATAAAAATTGAAACAAAAGTATTGCCTGCAGCTTGGTGGAGAATTTTCATTCCTTTTTAACATCCATAGCGTTCCCACACAGTAATTAAATGCAGTGTTTTTGTTGTTATTTTCCACATTGGAGGAGGCAATTTTTCTGTAGGCTTGGAAAAGAGGCTCAGTTCAAGCCCTTTAGTTCAGCAGTAAAGAGTATAAACACTGCACCAGTTACCTCTTATCTGCCACAGTACCCTGTCATATTGCATATGTCTTTATATTTTTACCAAGCAGCAGAAAGGATGTGGTAATGAGAAAGTAAGGACATATCTGGAGAATTTCAGAGTGCTGTGAATATAAGGAGTAGGAACTATTGCCTTGAGCCCATGAGCATTGAGCATTAAGAAAGCCCTCTGTGCTTTGACTTCCGAACTGAAGTCACTCCTGACTGCTTCCAGAACAACCAGATGTAGGTCCAATTTATAGAGCAGGAATATTAAAATGTGTTTTTCTTCATATCTGCAAATGCTGGGTCAAAAGGAAAATAAAAGGAATTGGAAGAAAACTGCATGTTTTTTTGTATACTTAATTGAATTAATCTCACCAGGAGGAGATTCAGGCTGGATGCCAAGAAATACTACTTTTCTGAAAGAGTGGTCATGCACTGGAATGGGCTGCCCAAGGAGGTGGTGGAGTCACTGAACCAAAAGTTATTCAACAAACATTTAGACGCTGTGTTGAAGGACATGGTTTAGTGAGAACTATTGGTGATAGATGGATGGTTGGTCTGGATGATTTTGTAGGTCTTTTCCAACCAAGGTGAGTCTATGATTCTATGAATTAAAGGCTTTTACTTAGCTCAGAAACTAGATAATGCAGGTAATATGTTAAATTTAAATATGAGACAATGTATTTTTGAATTTTGCAGTCTAGGTTACAGGAAAAATTTGAGTTCTTCAGAGTAATCATTTTATTTAAAGAATTTCCCACTAGAATAAAACAGTTATGGTGCATGCAACACATACTCCAAAGATCATCTAGTACAACCCCTCCACCAAAGCAGACTCCCTAGACCACATTGCACAGATAGGCATCACAGAATCACAGAATCACAGAATTGTAGGGGTTGGAAGGGACCTCTAGAGATCATTGAGTCCAACAACTCTGCCAAAGCTGCTCCCTAGACCAGGTTGCCCACATAAGTATCCAGGGGGATTTTGAATGTCTCCAAAGAAGGAGACTCCATAACCTCCTTGGGCAGCTTGTTCCAGGCCTCCATCACACTTACCGTGAAGAAGTTCCCATACACAGTTGCGTGGAACCTCCTATGCAGAAGGAAGACCATTTGTGTTCTAAATCCTTTTTTTTTTTTTTNGGTTAGTTTTTTTTTTTTTTTTTTTTTTTTTTTTTTTTGGAATGATACTGAGTATGATATTCCTTCTTGATATCTTTGTTTCTCTGAAAATAAAACCTTGCACTGAAAAGATTCGGTATCAACAAGTCGGCCAAGATGTGATCTCGCAAAAGAAATCACAGGGGCACTTCTGTTGATACCCCTGCTGGGCGTCATTTCACAAGGTGAAAAAGCTTGAAATATTCTGTCAAAAAAAAAACTAAACCAAAAAAAGAACAACAAACAAGCATTTGTTTTCTGAGAGTAACGAGTTTATTTCAAGACCATTTGCTGTAAAAAGTAATTTACCTTGAAAAAGATTTGGAAGTGCCTCCTTTGTTATTTATAGCTTAATTGCCTCCACCTCTGCAAACATACTTTTCAGATGAACAGTGCAAGGAGAACAAATGCAAGCAAGACTATTTATAGTCTTAAATTATAAAATGTCAGTTCTGAACCACTGAGATTCCTGACTAAATTATCTTTAACTTGAGAAGACAGATGCTGTGTGGTAAAACATATGGCAGACTTTACTCGAGAATGTGAAACTCTTTGGTTTCATTGTTTTGTGTCAGAATATAAACAACCTTCATATATGCGATTTTTTTTTTTTTTTTGGCTGTATATGTGGTAAGAATATGGTAAGAACATGTTTTATATGACATTCAAATATTTATTGTGTTACTTTGTAAAATGCAATGATAGTCTCCATTTTTAATTAAAAAAAAAAAA
>VXAB01004724.1:5000-22895 GCA_013399175.1 Odontophorus gujanensis | reverse complement strand
AAGACTTGTGCTCCAGACCCCTCACCAGTTTTGTTGCCCTTCTCTGAATACATTCCAGGGCCTTCTGTAGTTCCAGGGCCTCTTGTCTTTCTTGTAGTGAGGGGCCCAAAACTGAACACAGTACTCAAGGTGTGGCCACACCAGAGCCGAGTACAGGGGAATGATCACCTCCCTGCTCCTGCTGGCTACACTATTTCTAATACAGGCCAGGATACCAATGGCCTTCTTGGCCACCTGGGCGCACTGTCGGCTCATGTTCAGCTGAGCATAAACCAACACCCCCAGGTCCTTTTCCTCCATACAGTCCTCAAGCCATTCTGCTCCAAGCCTGTAGCATTGCATGGGATTATTGTGGCCAAAGTGCAGAACCCAACACTTGGCCTTATTGAACCTCATCCCATTGACCTCAGCCCAGCTATTTGGCCTATCCAGCCCTCTGAAGGGCCTCCCTACCCTCAGGCAGATCAGCACGTCCTCCCAACTTGGTGTCATCTGCAAACTTACTGAGGGTACACTCAATCCCCTCGTCTAGGTCATCAATAAAGATAGTAAACAAGATGGGCCCCAATACCGACCCTGGGAGACATCACTTGTAACAGGACTCCAGCTGGACTTAACTCCATTAACCACTACCCGCTGGGCATGGCCCTTAAGCCAGTTCCTTACCCAAAGGAGGGTATACCTGTCCAGGCCATGGGCTGCCAGTTTCCCCAGGAGAATACTGTGGGAGACTGTGTCAAAGGCTTTGCTGAAGTCCAGGTAGACTACATCAACAGCCTTTCCCTCATCTACCAGTCTGGTCACCCAGTCATAGAAGGAGATGAGGTTGGACAAGCACGACCTACCTTTCGTGAAACTGTGCTGGCTGGGCTGATTGGATCTCATCTATAATTATTCTAAATCCTTATTAGCACAAAAGAAATTTATCAGATGAACAGATAATTTAGCAAAGTACAGAGAAATATTATCAATTCTTAATTTCATTAAGCTTCAAGTTTGGTAGTTTTCTACCAATATTTTCTATTATCAGTTTCTGACTAAGATCCTGCATTTAGAACTCTAGTGTCTAGTTAGCTGATATCTTCAACATCTAGATCTGAAAATGCTTGCATTTTCAGCTCAAAATCTATTTACCTAACTTCTTTTTTAATGTTCATTATTAAAGAATTTAAAAAGCAAAAACAGAAAATTTAATATTGAAACTAAGATATGTAGAGAATAAGTAGAAATTTCAATATCAGATTAAAGTTTTAGTAATAAAAGGTGAGAGGAAACTTAATATGTTATAAGAGGAAAATAGCTAAACATGTTTTAATCTTTTTAGTAAAATTTTAACCTTCTTAAATTTTCTTACTGAACAAATTTTGTAAGTTTGTATTTAATCAGAATAAAACATTTTATTTCAATTAAAAAAAAAAGTCCCATGGCACAGTAATTGCTGAGCCTAAATAACTTTCTCTTAACCCTGGAGCTGACCATAAAACTGTCCACCTTTTCACAACTGTAAACATCAGCAATTACATGAAAGGCAAATAAAAAGTATCTTGCTGTGAAAATTTCAGAATGAATTTCACCTAGATAAGTAAAATTACTTATTGACACCACCTTGACTTAGACTCTAAAGCACAAACTGATCAAGGTATTATGTATACATGTTATGTACACTACTTTCAAAAATATAGGTAGACAGAGCTGTGTTTCTGAGAGTCTGAAAGGTAAAAACTACTTTCCATAGAAAATGGGTCAAACCATTCAATTTTTCTAACCAGCTGTATTTCAAGTCTAGCCAGTCAACTGTGTATTCCACTTTATTTCAGAAATAACTGATTTACTTACTTTAGCAGACAATTCCTTCCAAGACTGTTTTCAGAACTGAGATCTTATTTTAACCTGATCATTCTACCATAGAGCTATAGCAACAGATTTAGTAATTTCTGCATTAAAACAGTTCATCAGTGAAGTATACTGAAATCTTAATGCTATTGAAGAGTGTATACTGTGCACACCAAACTTCTTTCAGAACCAGAACTTAACTGACTCCTCTCCCAAGCAGATGTGAAGTAGTCTCATCTCCCTGCTCCAAAGCAGAATCCTGCTTCATTTAAATTGACTCTGAAGTCTGTGTCATGGTGATCTGTATTTCTTGTACTCTCTTGAACTCAAAGAAACTTATACTACGAACTCTTTGTAGCACTTAGCTTGCCTTGTACCATAAAACTACCAGTGGTTTCTCACGTTCCTTAACTAGTTTCCTTTGCCTGGCATTTTAGCAATGTACTTATTGGGGAATTAAACTACTGAATAGAGTGGTGGTTCATCCTTCAGCTACCTCAGACTTTATTCAGCCACCTTCTTCAGTGCCAACGAGGCAATAAGTTGTCAGAGTAGATACAGAGACTGTGCTGGCTGTGGAGCCAAACACACAGTAGCCTCAAACCATATACAGTGTACCGACGAATAAATAAGACCTTGAACCAATGCCGCATTGACAGATCAATTTAAAAACTTCTAATTTAAACAATGCACCTTTGTAACAATTAAACCTCCTCTCTTTCTACTGGGATAATTCCTTTTAAACTGTATTCGTAAGAAAATTATTACTAATATTGTAAACTGGGAAATTTTAGAAGAGCTTTCCTACCACTGCTACTACTAGACCATTGCTAGCGGTAATGTGGAACCAGTGTTGGTCACATGCACCTCTCTAAAGCCGATGCACAACTATTACTTGCTTGCAGTGTCCTGCCATTACCTTCATTACGTGCATGTCCATCATAATCTGATCAGACTTAATAGATGTCAGCCCTGATGACTTCCATACCATGAGCAGTCCTGGTGATCAAAATACTATCCAAAATGGATATAAAGGTGTCTGACACATAATTCACAGAGTACTTCATGAACTCTTTAATCTCCC
This sequence comes from Odontophorus gujanensis, assembly GCA_013399175.1. NCBI lineage: Eukaryota > Metazoa > Chordata > Aves > Galliformes > Odontophoridae > Odontophorus > Odontophorus gujanensis. The sequence goes on along the minus strand of VXAB01004724.1, from coordinate 19,978 downwards.
TAAAGATCAAAATAGCATGGTACTTTATTAAGCATCTACACCTAAACAAATAGCCTGCTTTAAATAACTAGTAGCTGTTACATCCACTATCGCCCTACATCATCTCTAATGGAGAAATAGTTAATAAATCAATTGTTGTTTGAATAGGGGATCCTGTCATGTTGCTTGTGTGCCACTTACAATAAGGATCCTAACTAAATTGGAGAAATTGGAAAAAATCACTGGAAGAACCGTAGATGGACTGGAAAAGAATAGAGTGGAAATACATTTTCATTTTAACTTCATCTCTCAAAAAACTCTAAAACCAAAAAGCCTCTTAACAGTAAGAAGAGAAATGTCAGTGAGATGACATCAGAGAATGTGCAGAAAAATAACAATAGACTGCAGCAAAGCATAAACGTTCCATGTATTGTAAAGAAATTATGTAGATTGTAGCCCTTGTGAAGAGAATAATGTCTGCAATAAAAGCATTTTTTCCTAAAGTACATTTGTTTAAACTACATAGTGTCTCCCTTCCCAGTCTTCTGTATGCTGCTGCCCCTTCAGCACAGTCACAGTCTAGTAGAAGATTAATATTTCAGAACTTGTCATGGGCAGTTTCACTTGACTCTGTCACTGCCTATGTCTGACAAGCTATTTATCACGCTGCTAAGTGTCAGCATTAAATTATCCCTGCTGTTATGACAGCAACATTATTCATCAGGATTACAGCTCCAGTACAAGGCTGCTTACAGCTGTTACCTTCTTCTTCTGGGCTTTATTGATCACTGCTCTTTCTATTATATTAAAAAAAAAAAGTATCTATGCACATAGCCATTCACATCTTGAATGTTTGATTTTCATTTTTATACCAAAATTAAACAAAAAAAAATCCCAGAAGTGGGTTTCCACAGCTATAAAATATCTCAAGCAGAAGAGAATCTCACTTCCTTCGAGAGGCACATTCTCTTTGAGGAGACAGAGAAAGACTGTAAACATTATTGATCATAATGCATAGGCACCCAAGGTTGAAGCACGTTGCTTGACAAATCGATCTGCGTTTGTTTTAACCAAGTCACCCTTCCTTAACCACTGCAATGAAATGACAATGAAATCAAGAATTATTTATTGAGATGTGCAGTGTTATTCACAGGCAGCTCAACTGTGCCTTGTCTCCAGCTCGAACTCTGAACACTCCAATTACCTTCTGTGGGGCTTTTAGTTTGGAGTAGAATAATACAGTGAATAAAGATAAGAGCACACTGAATTCTTTAGAAATACTTTCACAACTTAAACCTGGCTTAATTTTCTGATATTCTTTCTTCTTTAAGAAAAGAATGAAAGAAAATGACTATTAGCACATTTGGTTTAACCTGCTAAATCTGTTTTTATTTCTAAGATTTCTATGTTTTTAGACTATGTTTTTAGCTGCTCTGCAATGACTAGTTTGATCATTTACTCACATTTTACCTTTGATTGTCTTATCACTAAACTTTAATAAATAACAGCATGGTAAAAAATAGGTTGGGAAAAAAAACATAAAGCCATACTCACAAGTCTATGTATGGTTTCTTTTAAACTATAAGAACATTAGAGGTTTTCAAAACATAGGAATGGATTCAAACAGTAAATATTGTGATGTCCTGCATGCTAGGGCTCTGGAAGTAGGCACCAGGCATGTACAATGCATTGTATCATGTGTACTGAACTGCAAAAGGGAGAGAAATTTGAACAATTTTAACATTGCACTCTGCCATCTCATTACCCTTTACAAGCAGTAATTTAGACTTTAAGATTTCAAATCATGCCATTAGCCAGATCTCACATTGAGTGCAGTTTCAAATCACTAATACATGAAAAAATAAAAAGTACTTCTAAAAATCAAGTTCTCAAAATGAATTCTAAAATGTAACAGCAAATAAAATAGAAGAATACTCTTTCCTGTGATGGCATTCTTCTATTCCGTATTCTTGTATTAACTCATGGATGATACTGGCTTTCAAATCACACAATGCTTGGCGTTTTCCTTAGAAATCAAGGTACTAAGTATACAATTGAGTGAGACTTTTAGATTTAATAAAAGAGCTACTTTTCATCTGTTTATCTGCAAGGAGTACATTTAAATTTTAATGATTGAAAACAAGTGGACAACAAGCTTTTCCACACTTGCAAATTATTTCAAAGACCTGCTGTTTGAGAGAGATGGAGACAATTTTTTAGGTCTCTAGGGCTGTGTATACCTAATCTGCTTTGCAAGAAAATTACTAGCCCAACAGTAGGAAGCAGCAGCATGGCCCTTCCTGTGGAATACCAGAGTTATGATGATATGAGTTTCCACACCCATGGTCTTGGTGTTGCACACCAGTGATTACAAAGCTGTGACATCACCAAAGAGTTGATCCCCTCTTCCTAAATTGCTACAGATGAAAGCACAGGGCTCAGTCCATCAACACTATTCTCCTTCACTCAACTGCTTGCTGCCCCAGTGTTTGTGCAAATTCAGATGTAAGGCTTATTTACATCATGTACCTGTATCACTCTGCGGTGAAAGATGATGGAGAAACAGACAGATAAACAGAATGAGATCTTCCAATCTAAGTTCATCTTTAGGACTTCCTTGTCCAGTTTCATCAGTATATTTTTTTTCTATTTTAACTTTAAGCCAACAAGCTGCTCTAAGCACACTATTTATCAAGATGTCTCAATAGTCACATAACTGAGAAACACTGAATAATCACTTTACATTTTCTTTTTTTGTTTCTTTTTTGTCCTTCTTACAACTTTTTCTGGTACTTACAGCAAGCTAATTTTCTGTTAATATTAAACATTATAAACAATAATATTACCAATTATTTTAATATGAAAAAATGACAGGATAATTTTGACTGATGTAGACATCATATCTTTATTCTCTTAATATTATCTTTCAGAATTAACTTTTAAAACTCTAAACTTGAAATTCTTTCTGCAGTTCTCCACTGAATTTCTTTGAAAAAACATAAAACTAGGGATTTCCTTTAAACAAAGCTACAGAAATTTCAAATGCAATAATCTGAATGTCTCATCATATAAAAGATGCTTATATTTTCCTTTGACAAAATAATGTAAACTTTTAAAGGGAATTGCCATAGTCAGGGGAGTAGATTAAAATGGTCTTGAACTCAAGGGAAATTTTGCAGCTGAAAGAAAGGATGCTGTTTGAAATAGTTTCAGAATCCCACATCCGCTAATAATGTCAGTAGATGATACCCAAATGATACTTCTCATATTCTTCAGTAACTGTGAGACCAAATCTTTACTACTGACAAGGAGAAATTTGGCATACCTGAAATAGATCAAGTTGCCAGTCTTCAGGTTTTACACTGATGTAGAGAATATTGCGGTAGTGTGGAGAGGATTAACAAGAACAAATGTTACTTTTTGAAATGCTGGCTCTTTTCCAGGTGGGAGTTAAGATTTGAAAGAGAAATTACAATGAGAATGACAGAACAGTAAGGTATTCGCGATTAAAAGTCCTGGAAAAATTAGAACTTGAATTCTGAGAGTGATATATGCATACAGATTCATTTATTTAATAAAACAAGGCCAAAATAAAAGAATTTTGCCAACAGTCTGTCCTTTACAATGGATCTGTTTACTTTAGATTTATTGGTGATTACATTCAGCTGTATTATCTGTTCGAGAACTTTTAACTTTGAATGCTACAGTAAGTGTCAATCTTTATATCACTGAAGGACAATTAGGCAAAATGTGTAATTGTATGTCACTTATTAATTTCAATATCCAATGTCATAAATTATATGCCTTAATTAATGCCACATGTCAGTCACAATCTGGAACTCTGATAAGATAAAGAGGTTAACAAGAATATGTAATTAAAAGAAAACAGTGAATAAAGGCACAGTGGAACAGTTTATAAATTAGACAAGAAAATGGGTGCTGTGTCAGCAAGTAGGAACCAAGACAAAAACAGAGGGTTGGTAGAGCTCACAGAGGAGTTAAGAAGTCAAAATATGAAGGAAAGAAGGAAAGTTGTAAATCTTAAGTTTTTTTTTTGTTTTTTTTTTTTTTTTCTATTTGGAAGCCAAATGTTTGGCAGAAAGTTATTTGAAGAGAATTGTGGAGTAAGTCACTATCTTCTTCTGTACCATACCACATAGGATGAAGGGAGTGCATGTTTGCGCATATTTACAGAAACTCCTCCTACTGCAGTAGCTCTGTCATCACAAGGAGGTAGAAATATTGTCATAGCAGACAGGCATGCAAGAGTAGCAAAAAATTGGATAGGGATAGGATAGGATAGGATAGGATAGGATAGGATAGGATAGGATAGGATAGGATAGGATAGGATAGGATAGGATAGGATAGGATAGGATAGGATAGGATAGGGTAGGATAGGATAGGATAGGAGAGGATAGGATAGGATATGATAGGATAGGATAGGATAGGATAGGATAGGATAGGATAGGATAGGATAGGATAGGATAGGATAGGATAGGATAGGATAGCGTTCAAAATGCTATTTTGTTACAAGGGAAGAAATGGGGGCATTGCAGAAGGCAATTGCTCACTGCTTACTGATGTAACTGCTCTTCTGGAAGGTTATCTGCTACTTGGAAAAAATTGCAGTAGCCCTCCAGCCCCTCTCACTGAAATCTATATGACGAAAGAAAAAGAAAAAAAAGGTTTTAAAGGAAACAATGCAAAAACATGAATGTAATGTCAGGCAGATGAAAGGGAAAGGTGAGCAAACAACTTGTTCACCTTGTTCTGCTGTAATAGAGGATCCCAAGATTCCTTTGATGAAATTAAGGACACAGAGAAATACATAGTGGCAGGGAGCAGATGAGCATACAGCATCAGTCACTTCCAAGTGCTTTAAAATATTATCTCTATCTGTCTACAGGTTGTGAAGCATTTCCTAATGAAGAAAAGAATGCAGGGGTAGAGGTTTTGTTTTTAAATTGATATATTAAAGCTGCATCTATACTAGCTGTAAGGAACTCAAGATCCTGTAACATGTAGAAGTTAGATGGACTTTGAGCTTATTCAAACATCATTTATATTTTTTTTCACCACTAGTATTATTCTATCAAAGATTAAACAAGAGCAAAAGTCAATTGTTCACAGGCTAATAATCAAAATCCCCTAGGGGTACATTAAGCAAAGACTCCTCTCTCATGTCTAAGTCAATATTTTACCCCTCAGCTGAGTACACTTCAAGAAATAGAGACAGGAGATTGTCCATCTGATTTCCTTCCCAAAACAGCTGCAGGAAGGTTTCTATAGCCCCGAAGCTTCCCCACACATCTCTTCTGAACCCAGAGGAAAGCAGAGGAAGCAGGATACCTGGAAGTGGTTGGAGGATTTCCCTGGCTGATGGTTCGTGGTCATCTGACACCAGCTGCACATGAAGTACATGCAGTTTTGTCTATTTTCCCATGAGCTTTAGTCTGCTCTTCTCTGTGTCTCAGAGTAGAAGCTGCTTGACTCTCCCTGAGCCATCAAAGGGACTGATGTTGTGGCACAGCAATGCAAAGGGTTGTAGGGCAGATACTCTCACCTCGACAAGGCGAAGAGTATTCATTATAAGCACTTCTCTCCTTTTGAGTACTGGATAATTCACCTGAAGTTAATTTAAGACACGCAGGCTGCAACAAAACTGTCAGAAAGCAGCTCCACAGAGTGGGGACAGTAAACTATGATGCAGTGCATGCTTACTCCCCCACACAAGACCTACAACCTCCAAACACATTATGGGTGCATCTTCTGTCACCTTCTTCCTCCCTTTTGCAGTTTATTGGCCAGGCAGAGTGAACCAAGATGGGGTAGCATTATTCTCCTACCACATCGAGGCTCCGTGACCATCCAAAAGGAATGCAGCAGCCTAGCCCATCCCTACTACACCGTGTCATTTTTCTCTTCTTAGTTAGGACACATTTCAACAGCTTGGAAAATGGCAGCAGCAGAAAAACTTGAAACTCTACTGACATGTTTGTGTAGTAAGAATAATTTTACTTCAACATGGAATTATAAAAAATTACCAGCAACATTGCTGAACACATTTTCATTGCATTCCACAGGTCATTGAATAGGACAGCCCCAGAGATGTCCACCAGGAAGGCCTCAGGATGTACCAGGAGTGGAAGATGCTCATCATTATCTCTTAATTTTAAATAATTTTTTTTCTTTTCCCTCCTAAGCAGCCCCCTATACAAATAAGATGTGCTGCTATTAATATAAACAGCTGTTTTCAGGGCAGAACTGTTTGTGTGCGCAGCCTTATGTCTTCCAAATTTTATCCCTGTTTCTTCTGTGTCTTCTCAATACCTTAAATATTCAAGATATAAAATCATAATGGATCTGATGTTTGAGCATTTTTTTCTTTTATGTACTATATGTTAATACTTCTGGAACCACTTATATTTGAGACTATAAATATTTTCATTTCACAATTCAGCAGCAAAAATACCATATACTACTAGAAGTAACAACTCTGTGCTTCTGTGCCCTGAATTTTCTCACTCTATATTTTTTTTAAAGATCCCAAATGTTAGATATGAGAATCCTACCACAGCAGCATGTGTATCTGATGTATCACTTTAATCTATTGATGCAACATATTCTTTATTGTACAGTACTCACAGTTATGCCATAAAAGTATTTTAATCACTGGCAGAGTGATCTTCACTCAAGATAACTTTTCCCCCTTCTGCAGCTAATTTGCATCAAAAGATTGAGACGTTAACATAACAATAACTAAATTACAGTTAAAATTTTTCTTGATAAACTCGATTCTGCAGGGTACTGGAAACATCATCTGAAGGGCTGAGCACTTCCAACTCCTATCTAAGTCAGTGAATACTTCAGGTGCTCTGCAGCTTGCAGAATTGATCTCTTTCATATTATCTGTTACCAGCTGATATCTAATATGTATTGTATTGTATGAAAAAGAGCTATTTTCTGTGTTCATTGCAGTGAGAATCATTAAAGAGATTTACTTGTCAGACTTCACAAATCAGGATATCACTTCTGTAGGCAAAAAAAAAAAAAAACCCACAACAAAACGTTAAATTATCCCACCAAAAATTGTTGTATCTGCTTTCTGCATTGGCTATCAAAGTAATGTTCACATTCCTTTCAAGTATCATTATAGCACAGTTTTGCATTAGAAAACAATTAAAACTGCAGCATTACTCCACCAGTAACTTCAGCCCACTCCTCAAAGATGCTGAACTCCAGTTCTGCTCAAGTCATTGGAAGCAGTTTTTCACAACCCAGGTATTATATGCTTAATCTGCTGTGCCTGGATAGAAATAGCTGTCTGTGTGTCATATCCTTTTGTTCCTAATCAGATGAGCCATTTTCTCATATTAGATATATGTGTGAGTAACATATAGCTTTCCCGTTCTATTTACAGGAAGGGAGACACATGCAAAAAGTGCACAGGGTGATGCCTGGTGAAAGCTGGAGGCTGATCCATGGGTACATTCCTGTACCTGGATCACATTGACAGGGGATGTCTCTCTTCACATTCCCACCACAGAGCCTCTAATGGCCTAAAATCATAGCATGAAAGCTCCTCAGACCCTTTCCTCAGAATAAACAATTGCTTACCCCCTAACTTTTAGTAATACATCTCAACACAACAACCAGTGCAGCTCACTTTCATGTGATTTAGAGATTTCCTAGCCAACACCCCTCCTCCCATCAGCACTGTAATTTCTTCAATAACTAGGTCCAACCTAAACAGGGGCAGCTATCTCCGTCCCATGGTCCTCACAAGGTCAGAGCACCCATTCATGTGTAGCTCCTTTTCCAGGTCTGGGGAAAAAAAAAAAAAAAAACCTGACCATTTCAATTGTAAAGAATGCAATTCCAAAAGTCCGTAACATGAAGACAAACAAAACTCACCGCCCAAACAATTATGTTTTTTTACAATCTCATGACTTTTAATAAAAGCTCATGATTCTGAAGGTCCAGTTCAGTTACATGATTCAGTAGTGGAGGTTTCAGACTGAGCTCTGTTTCTCAGCATCTGAGTGCCTTCTGGCACAGTGTTAAGCAACCTAACTAACATCTGTCATTGTTTTTTTCTTTTCATGCTCTCTGTCCTTTTTCTGCTTTCTTCCTTCTGGGACAGATGTGTAAAAAATGGAGTGTTTCATTCTGGATACTTTTAAAGGATGGTGTTATACGAGTCTGTACAAGTAGGGAATTAAACTAGAAAACAAATACAGCATTTTTATTTCAGAGAGAGAAAATGCAAAGGTACACCGTTACATTAAATATGTACAAACTATCTTCAAAAAATCCTAGATGTGAAGGGCATCAACTAGTAGATGATAGATTTGGAGGAAAATCATTATTTCCTCCATGGAGGAAAAATTTGATTAGCACCACTTCTCTGTGTTCTTGGTACACCTGAGAGGATGCAGTATCCTTCCTGAGCACTGTGCATCAGTATCACATCTGCTAATGTATCACAGTACCACCATCGTGTTAATACAACCTGCAAATGTCAGAGTGATTCCACAGCTGTAATTCTTGCAATAATTCCCTGTGGTTTCTGAACTCCCCACAAAGCCCTTACTCCAGCAGAACTTCCATTAAAGTTAGTAAGAATACAGCAACTGATGGGTGTAAAAAAAAAGGCTTGAAAACTTCAAAATCTAGGAAGTTAGTTTATTTGACACTGACTTATTTTTATTTTCTTACTATTTGTTTTTTCCATGATCTACGACTGCTTTGTAAAACAGAAGCCTCCCACCCGCTTCACAAATCACAAACATCAGAAATAACTGCCATTATCCACAGGCTATGTTTCTGTGGTGATTTTGCTGTGATCTGCACACACTCCTTAAGAGATTTTCCTCTTCATACTTGATCTGTTGTCTCTCCGTTGAAAATATCACTGACACCGCTGAGGCTAACAAGGTCAAGTGCTTTGAGATGGAAGCCTTTTGTACTGATGAACAGCTGAAGGGTGCGACATATGTTTTAAGGCCCTAGCAGCTGGCTCAGTGAGAGCCTCTTGGGTCTCTTTTAATGATAAATCCAGGCCCTGCTACTTCATCTCAGCATAGAAATAGCAGCATGTTAACATTCATCCAAAGTCTTGTGTCTGTCATTAACTCAGCCCTTCTACTGTAGTTACATGGCAGAGCACAGCTGACATATCACCTGTCCTCCCACTTTGTAGAACAGGAGGGCAGGTTATGCATCAGTGCAGCATTTAAATGCCATTTGACTGAAAACTACTGACTACTCCACATGTTTAATGTCTCTCTTTTTTAATTTTTCTGTATGCCAGCTGATCACAGTTGTTTCTTCCTCTTTAATTTCTGTTCTCTGAATATATATAAATATGAATATGTATAAAGCTTGATAACTGAGTCTTAGAAATTTTGTGAGTAACACATACAATAAAAATAAAACATTTATGCAATTGTCTCCACAGGAAAAAAAAAAGCTCACGGCTGCACGAGGTCTCAAAGGTCCCAACCTCCCATTAAACCATGTGCTGAAGAACAAAAGGGAATAACAAATTCAGCAATAAATGCTTTGTTGAAAAGTTTTGAAGCCACTGGTCAGGAGGGAGGAAATTTTCCCACTTCTACTACTCCTCTAACAGTTTTCAGTCCTCAACTTTATCCTTTAACAAGTACTTTGGGATCCTTGAGAGTGAAAGGTGCTATATAAATGAGAGATGTATTAATAAAACCCCCAACTGCAGTTCAGCTGCAAATGGGAGCTTCTCCAGCTCAAGGCTGGAGTAATTCTGCTAGGCAACCACAGATGGTGTGACAGATGATCTCAGCAGCCCATCCTTCTATGTTTTTTTTTAGTTTAAATTAAAACAAGAAAAAAATTATAAAACTGTCCTGACATGCTACAGATTTCAAGGGCCTTAAGTTCATCTCCAGAGCTAGCTTTGGTCCCTTTACTACTATTCCTTGTCAGAAAGTTTTATACCTGAATCCAGCTGGGGAAAGGATGTGTATGCTAGACATTTGCTTCCACCTTGCCACAAATGGCATGGGAGGGAGAGAGGTGAATACCTGGCATAAATGAATCTCTTTGGCTGGGAACAGGAGCAGAGTTGGAATCAAAGAGAGAGTTCAAAATTTCAAGACTTTTGGTTTTGTCCCAGCTAGTTGAATATCCAATCAGCCCATAATAGACTTTCTTCAAGGTGCTGACTATGAGCTCTGTGAGTATGGATGCCTACATTTGAGTTAAACAGTCAGAAGATGAGGACAATTCTTATTACAAAGTGTGGGGGAAAAAAAAAAAAAAAACAGCAGTACAAGAACATAGTGTTGAAGTAATTTTCTAATGAGTACACCAAAAAGTTTCGTTTGTTAGAAACTAGCTTTTGAACCCCATGCTACCACTGTGATCTTAGTGCAGTATAGTTGTATGGAGCAAAAAAATACCAACTGCTGAAACCCCAGCAACTTTTCCTCAACTTTATAGCCTAAAGTAAATTTAGAAAATAGCAAGAGTCAGAATTTTTGTGAATAACTACTAATGGAACTGGTTCTGATAACATACTGTTTGTAATAAATTATTGAACACCACTAGATGAAAATTAACATACTAATTTATCAGTACTGAACTATTAACCTCAAACAATACCTCTTCATGTAGTCTCTTGGCTAAGGAAAATTTCCCCTTCCTTAATGTGCATGAAAAAGATTCTATAGTTGAATCATCAAATTAAATGTTATTATATGACTTTTTGTAAGCCACTTTGCATCATCCTTAACACTCTATAAGCATAAATTTTGCCCTCTATAAACATATAGGAGCAGCTTCGTGTTCACAAAACATGCTCCTCATGGGCAACTTCAACCACTCCAATATCTTTTGGAAGATGTCGGGACGAGGAGCCCAGGAAACCTGGTTAGTATTCAAGAACCATCTCTTGCAAGCCTAGAAGTGCATTCTGAGAAAGAGGAAGGCAGACAAGAATGCCAGGCAGAGTCTGTGGATGAACAAAGAGCTCTTGCACTTACTTTGGTGCAAACGGGAAGTCTGTGGGGGGTGGAAGCAAGAACAAGTTGTCTGGGTGGACCTCAAAGAAATCATCCAAGTAGTCAGGGATCAGGTTAGGAAAGCCAAAACCTAGACAGAATTAAATCTAGAGAAGGACATAAAGAGAAACAAGAAGAAATTCTACAGGTTTATCAATAATAAAAGGAAGGCTAGGGAAGGTGTGAGTTGTCTCTGGAAGGAAACTGGAGACCAGGTCATGAGGGATATGGAGAAAGTTGAGGTGCTCAATTGCTTTATTCATAGAATCATAGAATCCTTAGAGTCGGAACAGACTTTTAAAGGTCCTGCTTGAGGGTTCAACACTCTTGCAATGAACAGGGACATCCGCAGCTAGATCAAATTGCTCAGAGCCTTGTCCAGCCTAGCTTTGAAAGCCTCCAGGGACAGGACTTCCACCGCATTTCTGATCGATCTATTTAAATGCCTCACCACCCTCACTGTAAAAGACTTTTCCCTTATATCCAACCTAAATCTATCCTTTTTAATTTTGAAACCATTTCCCTTTGTCCTATCACCACAGACCCCGCTGAATAGTCTGTCCCCTTTCCTGTAACCCCCCTTTAGATACTGAAAGGCCACTATCTGGTCACCTTCTCTTCTGCAGGCTGAAAAGCCTCTGCTCTTACAGCCGGTCCTCATAGGAGAAGTGTTCTATCCCTTGGATAATTTTTGTGGCTCTCCTTTGGCTGTGCTCCAACAGGTCTATGCCTCTCCTGTACTGAGGACTCCACATCTGGACACATTACTCCAGATGAGAGCTCACCAGAACAGAGTAGAGGGGCAGGATCACCTCCCTCTACCTGCTGACCATGCTTCTTTTGATGCAACCCAAGATGTATTGGGTTTTCTGGTCTGTGGGGGGCACATTGCTGGCTCATGTCCAGCTTGACATCCACAAGTACCCCAAAGTCCTTTTCAGCAGGGCTGTGCTCAGTTCTTTCTTTCCCCAGCTTCTGTTGTAGTGGGGGTTTCCTCTGCCCATGCTCAAGACTTTGTACGTGGATTTGTTGAACCTCATGAGGTTCTCCTGGGCTCGCTGCTCAAGCTCATCTAGTTTCCTCTGGGTGGCATCCCACCCCTCAGGCATATAGACCACATCCCACAGCTTGGTGCCATCCACAAACTTACTGAGGGTGCACTCAGCCTCATTTTCAATATCGTTAATAAAGATATTGAAGAATATCTGTTTGCTGGGGTACACTACTCATCACTGATCTCCATCCAGACATTGAGCCACTGGCAAAGAGTCTCTGGTTTCAGTCCTGCTGCAAGGTCTTTGCCTCAGTGTTTACAGTGAAGGACTGTAGTCGCATCGCTAAAGTTGCAGAAAGCAAAAGTGAGAACTAGAAGAAGGAAGATCTGTAAGCGAAGATTAGGTCTGAGACCATCTGAAGAACCTGAACGTGCACGGGGCCCCACAGGATTTACCCATGGGTTCTGAGGGAACTGGTGGATGAAGAGGCCAAGTTACTATGCATCATATTTGAAAGTTCAAGGCAGTCTGGTGAAGTCCCCACTGACTGGAAAAGGGTAAACTTAAACCCAATTTTCAAGAAGGAAAATAAAGATGGCCATGCTTAACAGACTTGGTGTCCTTTTGTAATGGAGTTACAGTTTTAGTGGATGAAGGAAGGGCAACTGACATCATTACTTGAATTTGTGCAAAGCATTTGACACTGTCCTGCATGACATCTTGATTGTCAAAACGGTAAAAAATTGATTTGATGGATGGACCATTTGCTGGGTAAGGAATTGGCTGGATGATCGCACTCAGAGTTGCGGTCAGTGGCTCAATGTCCAAGCAGAGACTGGTATGTGACAAGCAGCAGTCTTCAGGGATCAGCACTGAGACTGGTGCTATTTAATATCTTTTTGGTGACATGAACAGTGAAATTAAGTGCACCCTCAGCAAGTTTACATATGACACCAAGCTAAGTGGTGAAGTTGACACGCTAGAGGGAAGAGATGCTATCCAGAAGGACTTGGACTTGAGAGGTAGGACCATGCCAACCTCATGAAGTTCAAGGGGAAGTGCAAGATCTTTCACCTGGGTCAGGGCAAGTCCAAGCACACATGCAGACTATGCAGAGAATGGCGTGAGAACAGCCCTGAGGAGAAGGACTTGGGGGTGATCAGCTGATGAAACATGAGCTGGCAATGTGCACTTGCAGCCCAGAAGACCAACCATGTCTGTTGATCACCAGCTGTGATCAGCAAGTGGAGGAAGGTGTTTCTGCCCCTCTACTCTACTCTCATGAGATCTCACCTGGGGTATTGCATCCAGATCTGTTGCCACCAACACAAGAAGGAAATTGAGATTTTAAGAAAGGTCCAGAGGAGAGCCATGAAGATGATCAGAAGGCTGGAGCACCTCTGCTACAGAGGTCGGCTGAAATAACTGGTGCTCTTTAGCCTAGAAGAGAAGACTGGGGGGACATTAGAGCAGCCTTCTAGTTCCTAAAGGGGGCCTACAGAAAAGCTGGGGAGGGACTTTTTATAAGGGCATGTAGTAACAGCACGAGGGGATATGGTTTTAAACTGTAAGAGGGTAGGTTTAGACTAGACTTTAGGAAGAAATTCTTTACTGTGAGGGTGATGAGACACTGGAACAAATTGCTTAGAGAGGCTGTGGGTGCTCACTCCCTGGAGGCATTCAAGGCCAGGCTGGATGGGGCTTTGAGCAACCTAGTCTAGTGGGAGGAGTCCTTTCCTACAACAGAGAGGTTAGAACTAGGTGGTATTAAACATCTCTTTCAACCCAAAACATTCTATGATTCTATTATTCCATTATTATTTTTTTAATTTTAGAACATTTATTGAGATAATTCTTTAGAAATCAGGGTATAATTACTAAATGTGAAAGTAAATGTGTTAATTCTTTGAAGCCAAGCTTTCAGACATTCTTGGTGTTTTGAAAATGCTTATTTTTCACTCATTTAAACCAGAGAATAAAAATGATGATGCCAATAAAGTCAGCAATGTGACATCAAAACTTGGCTTATTTGGCCTAAAGAATTTGAAATTAAAATATAAAAGCACATTTGATATGTATTGTTTATTTCTGGTTTTAATATCATCAAAAGTCACGCTCTAATCATGTTTATTGATTTATTAACACACAATCAATTTTAAATTATATTATAATGTATATAAAAATAGCTCCATGGAAGGACTAAAACAAATCTTGTTTTGCATAGTAGCATCTGCTGGTATAAAAAAAATTACCTGTATGAATTCATCAAATAGCAATGCATTTCATTACAAAACAGTCCCTTGAACTTATGCTGTGTGATGCTTTACATGTGATATTCACATTTAGTGTGTTGCCATTACCCATAGTGTGTGACAAGATCACAGCCATAAGAATGTTTGTGAGTCTTAATCATCAAAAGTTCCAGAATCACCAGGAAGTTTAAACAATTATCCAAAATCACCAAACCTTTTCAGGTAGAAAAAGTGAAGTCGAAATGCAAGGAAAGTTATATCTCACATTTCCATACCTCAGATTACACATTCAGAGAGTAAGCTCACAACTGCTCTTAGCTAGGCAGCACAGAGGGAAGGCAAGGACCACTGCATCTGTGATACTGCTGTGAGAAATCAGACAGAAAAGTAGACAATTATCAAATTGCATTTGTAAGTATGTCATCCCATTGTCAGCCCAGAAATTGAAAAGAAAGAGTTAAGAATACATCAGTAAAACACACATGTTGACATCAAATACTGATTAAGGGAGTTTTCAGTCCCCAAACTAGAGCACCCTTCACTCTACATGTAGCGCCGATTGTCACAGACAAAGTGAGCATGGCATTGGCTGCAGAGAAAGTATATATACAAAACAACATTTACATTCAAATTTGCAGATTTTGTATGTATTGAATATACAAGTGAAGGTTTTCATTGTTTTTATAGTTTAAGATACATATTAAGGAGCAAGC
>VXAB01004723.1:9766-29524 GCA_013399175.1 Odontophorus gujanensis | reverse complement strand
TGTCAGTGAGTGCCATTTTTTCATACAGAGAAATGCAATGACACACCTTTGACTCATATGCATGTCCAATTTGGTTGCCATTTCATCTTCTATCATATGGCTACAACATGGAACAATATTGTGGGAAGGTTCAGTGTTTACTGCTAAATCACCAACAACTGTCTCTGATGTTGTGGGCCAACACAAAAAAATGGAGGCATTATTTACAGATCTGCCCTCCCACCACAAAATTAGAACTCCTCAAATCAGGAAGAAATGAGTTGTCACTGAGTTCAGTTCTATTTCCTTCTGCTGTACACTTCACAATTCCTATGTCATTCTGCTGTACACTTCACAATTCCTATGTCAATAATGATCTTGTACATCTCAGTTTGTCTGCTGTTAACCCCTCTGCGTTCAGAGGAGTGCTTAGTTTGTAAACGCGGAGAATGAAAATGAATCTTCTCTGATGTGTAACTGCCATGGACAGCCAGAAGCAAAAAGGAAAATAACTATGGGTGCAGTTAATGAGCTTCACTACAAACATTTTAATACTTGATACTGTCCAAGTGAAAATGTGTTTGCATATATATACACATACACACATCTATGAAGATCTGTATATACGCAGAGAGAATACAGATATGACATGATCTCTCCATCATTGAGAGAGTGAAAATCAGTGAAAGAGTAAGGATAAATGTAGGGCACACAATCTTAATGAGATCTTACACTGTACTGTAAGCTATGCTGCAATGGAAACCCAGGCCATGGGGTGCAGCTCTGTGAACGGATTTGGGGTGAGATCTGGGACAGTTCGTCACCGCTCCGCATTTTGTCGCGTTCCTATTTTCAATCTCCCAACTACGCGGGCTGCCACGAGCTGTCCCATCGGAGCCTGCTGGCCCCCTCTGGTGGACAACCCTAACAGAAAGAACTGCGGCACTATCTCCTGCCAGTGGCTTTCCCACTTGTTGAACATCAAAGTACCATCGCTTTTCCTCCTGCTCGGCCATCCACGGTTGATGGGGATTAATTAATGTTCCCAGCATCTGCTGCCGGGACGTGTGGGATGCATGTCTGGGGGAGCCTAGCTCCTGGGCTCAATTCTGAGGGATTGTGTTTTGAAGGTGTGTTATCTTTGGGTTTCAAGAGGCAAATAGACAATTCAGAGACCTCTGGTTGAATGAACACTAGGTCCTGAGCCCGAGTTTGAAAACAACCAAAGGGAAAAGCATGGAGCTGTGAGGGGAGGGTCCGGTGGGGGTTGGGGAAAGGCTGTGCCCCAGAGGGTGGTGGGCAGAGCCCAGAACTGCTGGAGCTTAGGAAGTGCTGGGACACTGCTCTCAGCCATAGGGCTGGGGTTTGGCTGCTGCTGTGCAGAGCTGGGGTTGGGCACAGTGATCCCTGTGAGTCCCTTTGAGCTCAGGGTATTCTGTGATTCTATAACACCAGCGTGTCCCAGCTTGGGAAAATTACTTGTAAATATTTAAAGGAAGGAAGAAAGAAATGAGTTTCCTTTGCACTTGATTATTATTTTCTGTAACGAAGTAAATTCTTCTGTTGCCAAGTGAAGACTGAGATCCTTCATCGTCAACACCCAGATATCTGCAGACAGGGTGAATTCACTGTACTGAACTGTTCCTGAGCTGGGGCTGTAGAATGTAACCTCCCTGAGCTCCCAGTGCATGTCTTTGCATTCCAGATTACACCATTGCAGCAATATGCTTGCTGTTAGAAAACAGCAATGCTAAGTGGTATTTCAGAAAAAACTCTAAATTTTTATTTGAATGCCTCATCAATTGACACTAAAATAAACTGCATTACTATCTGCTGTTTTCAGCCATGAGAGAACTTCCCAGGTGAATTGACACGACATGTCAATTCATTTTCATTTTTCTCCTGTTGCCCTGGCTACAAAGCAAGCTGTGAACCAACAGCCCCATCCTGCACATCTCTGAGGGAGGGCTGCTGGGCGAATGCCTCCTGACGACAATATCTCCGTCACTGAACGGAGCACTTGGCAGGCAGCAGTGGATTTGCTGCCTGATATCACTGAGCATAATGTAGCTGGGGATACGGCATCTCTTTGTCCCATGTATAAAGGCCTTTAATTCCTTGTAGAGTACAGAAATGCTCATACATTGCATTGGAAAGTAACATTTCCCCACACCTTGAGTGTGTGTGACAGAGGCAGCCCCATACAAGGGTCCGAGACGTGAGCAGAGAGGATCTGGAAGGTTCTCTTCTGCAATACTGCCAGCCAGAAGTGCTCTCAGCCCAACAGCTGATGAGACGTGCATAGTGGAACCAGGGGATGTTTGGAGGGAGGTTGTGGTATAGAGGAGGCCTGTAAGTGCCATATTTCCCAAACTACGGATCTAGGTTTCTATTCCGCTCCTAGCCCAGCAATCTTCCTGCATACCTTGGCATGATCACCTGGAGAAAGTCTTTGGCTCAGCAACAGACAACTGTTCCCTGGTCTTACATAAGTGTGAGAAGGGAAAATAGGGAAATAACTGTGAGATACCCAAATCATGAAGCAGCTCCACGATCTCTATGTGTTACGTGACATTTGCTATTAGGCCAAATGGTAACATTGCTTTGCCTGGAGCAGACATGGCTCTGAACTTAAACTATGGTTAGGACAAAGTCTAATTAAATGTATTCTTAAACATCTAAGGCCATAATATTAAGTATCAGAAATGGTCACAACATGGCTTATCTCACTGTTTAAATGTCTTCTTTCTCCCCATACCACATGTTATACTTACACCCAGAAATAAGGGGCTCATATTTTAAGTCACTTGAGATCTCCAGCCCTCTGTGGATGAAGTTGTGTCCTACCATGTATGCAGTCTGCCTCATTTCCCCTAGGAGACATCAGAAATAGAAGCAAGACCACAGATGAATCCCACTGGCTCTGGCGGGTGTCCAGTCCCACTCTGTCCTTCTCCAAGGTTTGAACGTCACATTGGAGCTTTCAGGACTTCTGCTTCCAAAATGACCCCAACAAAAGCTGCACATGAAAGAATTACTATGTCAGAAATACAGATTTCTATAAACTGTGATAAGGAATGAAAGAGGAAGGAGTTTTTCAAGAACCGTGGACATGTGACACTGAAGGAATGGTCAGTGCACATGGTGGGATAGGTTAATGGTTGGACTTGATGATCCTAGGGGATCCTTTTCCAACCTTAATGATTCTATGATTCTGTGATTCTAATGTGGCCAAGTGCAGAGAGTTTGCTGGAGAGCTGTGCTCCTCAGCAGTCCCTACCCCATGATGCTCCATCAGAGCCACACGCTCCATAATGCCTGGTGCTGGCCCTGCATTGCCTTCCAGCAATGAGATGGAAACTTGTAGATCCAACAGTAAAGCAGTGATCTGCTTGAACACAGAAGTGCTCCACTCCCGGAATAACCACCTCCTCTCCCATGTCTCTTTCAGGCAGCTGATCCTGCCACAGAGGGCAGCAGAGAACGGATCCGCAAAGGTAAGAGACCTAACCTGACAGTCCATGAGATTCATTCTGTCTGTAATGCCAATATTGCCCATGATCATGAGTAAGGTGGCTGTGCACATCTCCACATTGCACATAAAGGCATTTCTTGATGAAAAGCCAAGGCAGCAGAAAAAGAAAGGAAAAAAAGAAAACAAGCTTTCAAATTACTCAGTACCTCAGGAAACCAGGGCATGGCTGAGGAAGTCACAAGCTTTTCTGAATCTGCCCTCAGGTGTCTTTGCAAGAGAGCATTTTTGCCAGATGATGTCAACATCAGTCTGTTGAGTCCCATTTCAAGTGCTGGCTCCTGCACATGTGGGCATGATGCCCCCATCTGTGCAAGGACTGGGTGTAAACGTGCTGGCATGTACTTACAAACAATTGGACCTCCTCTTGAACTCCTACTACGTATTTCTTATCCTTTGCGGGGAAAAGGGAGGAGGGAAGGGGCAGATCTAATAGAGGGAAGTGCAGAAATGCAGCAAGAGGCAAGGAGGAGGAATTTAAACAGGCAGAGCAAGGACGCAGGGAGCCCAAAACAGGAGAAAGCTTTCTACCTAGACAGCAGAGACAGCATACCCAGATTCTGCTTTTCCCTAGCATAAATCAGAGAAGCTCTATTTGTTTCACTGCCATTTCCCTCTTGGTTCCATAGCCCTTAGCACCCAGCATTCTGAGTTCTTGCAAAGACGATTCCTAGTTGGTGCTGGAGGATAGGAAACAGCATCACCTCCCACTCTACAGATGGGAAAGCTGAAGCACAAGGCCCAGAAAGCCCTCGTCACATAACCATCTTTCCCCACCTCCATTTTTGCACACAGGTGACATAATGCTGAATTTAGGCAATCTTCACTCAAACCGGGAGAAGTTTTGAGCCCAGGACTCTTCTGTATTGATGTCTCCTCATACCACATAATGCTGTCCCTGCACATCACACTGCCCTTTCACAGAGCTTCTCAGCAGTCTCACCATCATCTGTTGTGTTTTAGAAGTCCTGTAGAACTGAAGGGATTTTCTTTTCCCATTAGGGTGCCCACAAAGGGCTGTGCTTTTTTTCCTGTCTATGCATGGATCTCCTCAAGTCTCTCTCCAGCTTTGTGGTGCTGCTCTCATGGCTGAGTCCACCACCAGCTGGAAAGAGGCAGTGAAAGCCATGAGCTGGGGTCAGTAATTGGCAGAGGAGGGACAGGGGCCACCTCCTATGTTGGTGTCAACGTGAAGCAAAGCTCGAGTGGTGAAGCAAAGCTCGAGCGATACTGGCATTCCCAGAGCAGAAAGAAATCTCACTAGTGCATCTCAGTATAGAAATAGACAGATACATTTCCAAATCTCACAGTCTGTGCCAACGCCTCCATCTCCCATCAAGGCAGCGGGAGTCTGATCTCTCCAGGAATTTGCAAGGTATTGTTTCATCAGGCTGAAACAGTTTTGCCTTTGGGTGAATATCAATGACAGGCTTCCTGTCACTCTGAATTCTGCTGCTGAATCTGAGATGAAGCCATTAGCATAAGACAAAGGAGGGGACGACAAAGAAATGCCACCAGGCGGCAAGGGCTGCTGGAAGCTGTCTGCAGTGGGTGCAGGTGCTCTGTCAGCCTATCAGCTTCTGTTGCACAGCTCTGGTGGGGTAATGGAGCGTTAAACTGTGAGCAAATTACAATGGTCTTTTATTTTTCTCTTAAAATGCATAAAGCAGAGCTAATTGATTAATAGATCCCAGCGGGTAATTTACAGCAGGGAGCTCTGCCAGGCAGCGTTTGCTGACTCCTAAGCAGGAGCTGCGAGGCCCATCCAGCAGCTGCAGAGCAAGAAATAGGAACTCTACATTGCAGGACAGGGACTGTGATGAGCGTGGAGTTGTTGTCGTGGCACAACCACTTCCCAAATTAATTCTGTAATCCTAAAACAAGAAAAACACTCTGACTGCAATGAGATTTCCAATGAGATCACGCTCTATTCTTAGCTATTCACTGGTGGGCACTAAAGCTGACTTACAGAAGGTCTGTGCTCCTGACTCAGCTGTCAGCCCTCGATGGATGGTTTTGCAGCAGTCTGCAAGCAGTAGCTGAGATGCAACGTCAGCTAATTAAGTGTTTGTTTGAAGAAACGACAGCAGCTTCCTGCAAACCTGTGTCATTGTTGGTGGAGTGCCTGAGCAACAGGGGAAAGGAATTAAATCTGTCACAAAGTTAACGTTTGTGACATGTTCTTTCTGTGGAAATATTTCTCTTTGGAAACTCATCTACGTTTCATAAGTACGGAGTCACATATTAATACAGGCCAGGAGGAAATTATTGGTAGATTAATTTTACAGAGGAAAATACAAGATGCAGAGAAATGTAGAATCAGAGTCATTATGGTTGGAAAAGACCTCTCAGATCACCAAGTCCAGCCCCAACTCCACCAAGCCCACTGACCATGGCCCTCAGTGCCACATCCCCATGCTTCCAGAGCACCTCCAGGGACGGTGACTCCTCCACTGGAGAGGTTCAGCCACCATCTCCTCGCTGTCCTCCCCAAACCTCATTTCCCTTGAAATTAACTGCACTGTTAATTAACAACTGCAGTTGTTAATTTGTTTTGTAGTTCGAACTACAAAGACATGAAACCGAATCTGTTCCCATTTACGAAATGAAAACCCTGCAGATACAGATGCTTGCTTGCACTCTTAGGAAAAAACTACTCCGAAAGTGTGGTCGGGCACTGAACAGGATGCCCAGGGTGGGTGGAGTCACACTCTCTAGATGTATTCAATAAACATGGAGATAGATGTGGCACTGAGGGACATGGTCAGTGGGCAGTACTGGTGGATGGTTGGACTGGATGATCTCATGTCTTTTCCAACCGTAATAATTCTGCAATTCTATGATTCATACATTTTTTTTCTCTGGCAATAAGATCCATCACCTGTTGATGGACAGACAAGGATAATTCAAAAGAAATTCAGCACCTCATTCACAGCTGCAATGGGAAATAGCTTCCCAAATAAAAATCTGACCCCAGGAGCTAGAGATAATACAGATGACGTTCGCATCCTTGCTAGCCTAGAGTAAATCAGAATGAAGCTGGTGAAGCAAACAGCCTTTCCAGAGCTGCAGTCATATATCTGAGTGCAGACTGACATTCAGCATCTAAAACTATTCTCTTCCAGCCTGGAATTGTCCAGAGCAAACCGCTGAAATCATGGGGTGTTACAGATCCCAGAGCAGTGAGGTGTTCAAAAACGTGCACCTCACATTTAGAGCATATAGATTTTAGCTCTATCAGCTTCAGTACATGTGTGATTGTGAACTCTGTAAGGGTCTGTTCTCAGCAAGATCAGGGTTCTTGAGCTGTGATTCTCATTTTAACAAAGTTTGGCAAGTCTGGGCTTGTAAATGCTAGGCAGAGTGCACAGGCATCCTCCTGAGCAAGCATCCAGGGGAAACTACACCCAGACTGGTGCCAGTTAGTAAAAATGAGGGCTTGTTTAATTAATAATGAGCTGTTCAGTATTGCTAAAAAGTGCTGAATGTTAGATCCACAACCCAAGCACAGTACCTTGACTTGGCCATGTTGAACCTCACTAGGTTCATGTGGGCCCACTTTTCATGCTATCCAGGTCCTTCTGGATGGTGTCACTTCCTTCTTTTATACCAACTGCACCACTCAGCCTGGTGTCATTAGCAAACTCAGTGAGGGTGTACTTGATCCCCTGTCATTGATAAAGATGTTGAAGAGCAATGATTCCAAGATGAAACCCTGGGGGACACCTGGACAGAGGGCCACTGACCACAACCCCTCTGGCTATGGCCATGCAACCAACCCTTTATCCACTGAACAGAGCAGTCTTCAAATCCATACCTCTCCAATTTAGAGATAAGAATGTGATGTGGGACCATATCAAAGGTCTTGCAGAAATCCAGGTAGATGACATCAGTTAATCTTCTTTTGTCTACTGATGCTGTCACTCCATCATAGAAGGCCAGCAGGTTGGTTAGGTACAAGATGATTATATATACATACATGAAGAGCTCATGAAATTAAGAAGGAGATTTTTCTGTTTTTGGAGATGAGGAGGATCCTCAAAGATGCCATCCGAGGAGATTTTGCTGCCAGGGTAGCAGACTCTGAGTAGTGCTTTACTCTGTCACAACACTTTCAGCTCTTGATTACACTGCCCTGTATCTATACCCACCTCAGAAGAGGAGAAAAGTGAGGCAGCAAGCAGTGAGAGGGGTGCCCAGCTGGAGCTACATCTCCTTGGACCTGGCTGGCAGCAGGTCTAGCCCTGTCCTGGAGCATTCAGGTTCCTCCTGGCCAGCAGACACAGCCTCTACAGCTCCTGCTGATTCAGCACAAGGCTCTTGCCATTTAGCACTGTGGGTGGAAATTGTGGAGGTGGCAGAGGGGCAGCAGCACTATCAAGCCCCATTGGCATACTGGGGAAGAGCTGTGTTATGGGCACACTAGCCTGACCCTTGCCCTGTGGGCTGCCTGCTCTGACTGCCTGTGGTAAAAGGCATCAGGAAGGCAAAAGTGAATTATCACCCAATAGTTTCTTTAGGATAAAATAGCCTAGCTAGCTTCCTTTAAGGCTCCTCCTTTATCAGCAGGTTTCCTCCAAGCAGCCTGATGCTCACATCATGGTGGACGTGCAATCACTGGGGCTCCTTGATACTCAGACCCCACTGAGGCTTTGCTTTTTCTCCTTCTGACCACATTTCTAAGATGATATAATCTTACTGACTTCAGTGGAATCACTTCCGATTTACGCTGCTACTTAGAGCAGAGCCAATTAGGTGATGTGATTGAACATATCCATTGATCAGTCCTGCAACTCTGGCAATTTCAGTCTCTGCTGGCTTGTGCTGAAATGATTCGGATAAAAGAAGTAACTGGAGAAATAAAACTAGAAAATGGTTATAAGCTGCCTCAGCAGAGTGAGGACAGGAAATGTCTCTACATTTTTTTTCCATAACTTGCCTTCTCAGAAACACAGCTGATGTCACCAAATAAATGCTTTGAACGCGCACATATAAAACTTGCTGACATCAATGAACATAAGTACTGCTTTGAAAGTGTGAAGTGCAGCCACATCAGTGACGGTCGTTCTTGAGAGATGCCGTGAAAATCCTGAGGCAGCTGAGGGCTGGTGGGGCTCCTGGCAACACCGGCTGTTCGTGTTCAGGCATAGTGCTGTTCTCACCTGGCAGAAGCTGCAAGGCTTGAGCAGCAGCAGATTTTCTGCTTTACAGAGTAAGGCCCCCACATGGCACCACGTTTCTGTATAAATATCTTCTTCTTACTGAAGGATACCCGTAATGCAAGTGGGCTCAGGGCCTGGGCTGTGGATTACTAGGGGCTCTTGCTCCTGTTGTTGCTCTTGCTACCTGAAATAAGGACCAGAAGGGCTATTTTTCCTATCCTGCACGCTAACACGACTATATTGATATGACTATTATCAGGAAAGTCAGCTTTGGTTTTTCTCTGGGGATTTCCAGCGCAGCTAAGGGAGTTTGAGACGTGAGTTACTCATTGTTGGAGAGCAGAGAGCACCTGCTCCCCGAAAACTGCATCAGCTAATGAAATCAGAGGAACGTTACTGTTCTTACAAGATGTGCACAGACTGCTTTTCCAACAGAATGAGTGCAAAGAATCACACAATCACAGAACTGTAGGGGTTGAAAGGGACCTCTAGAGGTCACTGAGTCCAACCCCCTGCCAAAGCAGCTCCCAGACCAGGTTGCACAGGTAGGCATCCAGGTGGGTCTTGAATGCCTCCAGAGAAGGAGACTCCCCCACCTCTCTGTGCAGCTCCAGTGCTCTGTCACCCTTACAGGGTGCACTGTTTCAAAACACCAACCACTTCGTGGACCTGCTTCTCCCTGATTTCTCTATCCTCCTGACCAGGCATCTCTTGAAATCAGGCCAAGTACACATTGTAAGGGTCTGAAGATCTTTCTTGAACCTTTAGTTTCTATGGAATTCCTATTCATAGGAATTCTATGAATGTTGAGACTCTCAACTCACTCTGGATTTAGTAGATTCCTGATGCACTATTCATGTAAGGAACAAGAAACATGTCATCCCATGCCATGCAATAGCATCACAATGTAGTAGAGTTCAATTCTGTGTTAACTGCTCCTTCAGGAGCCCTTGTAGGTTGGGGGACCAATTCTGTAAACTGAGTGACAGGAAAATGTAAATGATTTGTGTACCTTGAGAAAGGTGTTTATAATTTGGCAGGACGCTGCTGAAATTCCTTCATGTTTTGTTCCTTATATTCAGCTGTAAAATAAACCACCAAAAATTCCCAGTTCCCCATCTGAACTGCTACAGTGTACCTTCCCTGGCTGCAGCAGGGCCAGGAGATGTAAAGAGGGAGAGATCAAGGCAGTGAGAAATAACCATCCACCTGTGTGGTTGCACTGAGGGGAATGCTCTCTATTGTCCTGAATGTATAACTTGTTGCTGTGTCCATATGCATGTGGGCTGTGCAGGGCTGTATACAAACAGAGAATAAAGAAGGGATAATTTGTGCCCTTCAGTGAATGCTCAGTATGATAAGAGAAGGAGAGGCTTAGGAAAAGCAGATGGGCACGTGTGTTACTAGCACAGGTTGCCCAGGGAGGTGGTGATGCCCCATCCCTGCAGACAGCCAAGGTCAGCTTGGATGGTGCTCTGAGCTCTGATGGAGCTGTGGGTGTCCCTGCTCACTGCAGGGAGTGGGATCAGATGGCCTTCAAGGGTTCCTTCCAACTCAAAAGATTCTAGGTGACTGGAAAGAGAAGTGAAATGGGAAAAGAAGTGGAGGGGTGCAGGGTCGGGGATGCAGAGCCGGGATGCGGAGCGGTGCTCCGGATCTGCCCGCAGTGCCGGGAGCGGCCGTAGGAGGGAGCCGGCAGCGCGCGCTGCCGGGCTGCGGGGCAGCCCCGGTACCTCCCCCCCCCCCGGTACTGCCCCGAAGATCCTTCTGCCGAGGGTCGAGCAGTGGGGCCGAGTTGGCCGGGAGGGGCTCCAAAGGGAGCCCCGGAGATCCGGTGGCATCCGCGTTGTAACGGAGGGGACGGAGTACCCTAAAGAGCTATTTTAAGATGCAAGATTTACTGAACCGAGAGCATGAGGGTGCTTTGAAATCAGTGTGCAGGTCAGGTATTACCAGCCAAGCTGAAGGAAACAGCACTCTGGCATGTGTGGGCTACTGCTTGGAGCTTCCATTGTTCAGTTATGAGGAATCATAGAATGGTTTAGATTGGAAGGGACCTTAAAGATCATCATCCAGGTCCAAACTCAAGATGATGGGTGAAGAGTGATGTTTCCAGGCCAGTCAGTGCCCAGGAGAATAGAACAGTCTTGCATCAGCAACCTAGGTGGAAATAAACACAGCTCTGGTGATAGTGCAGAGCAACATTTCCTGCATTGATGCTGAGTTTGGGTGCTCAGCTCATCCATCATCACAAGGAGCTCAGCTCACTAAGCCCAGCACAAGCCAGCTCCCAGAGAGCACAAGGAAGAGCTCCTAAAGGATTTCATCCAATCCCATCCCATCCCATCCCATTCATCTAACCCCATCCGATCTTATCCTGTCCAGTCCCATCCCACCCCATTCCTTGGTGCTTACCCAGCCTGGTGGTACCGAGTGTGTTGCCAGACACTGGCTTTTTTTACAACACAAAGAAATCAGGAGTGCTCACCTACTTGTTGTTTCTTTCAGGGAACACCTCTGAAGATTATTTAAGAATCCTACAGAATGTCCCAGCCAAGGGAGCTGCTGCATACATGAGAGGTCAGTGGGAGCTCTATCCGACCACATAAACATTTTCTTTAACCTCAAAAGAAACAGTAAATAATTAGCAAATAATTACAATCTCACACAAACACACAAATACGTGTTTCCATTATTCCCTCTAAATACTGCAGGCCATTTCTCACTGCACCTCCCTGTCTTGGGTTTCCCAAGGGTCTGCACAATCCCTGTGACCTTTCAGCACCCCATTCCGCCTGTGAGTGCTCAGCCACCACTGGGGCCCTCTCTGAAGGTTTGCAGTAGGAAAACCACAGAGCAAATGTGCAGATGTCCCATGCTGCACATCCATAAAACTGAATTTAGACCAGCAGAGTTCATCGGCTCACTTCACAGTTTCTTTGCTTCTCTTTCTAGTGTCAAATTCAGTAAACAGCTCGAAGCTGAGCTTGGCTGGGAAGGGAATATGTGACAACATCCAGTGCAAGAGCGAAGAGCTGGTGATACGCGAGCAGGGCCTCTACCTGATCTACTGCCACCTCAACTTCCACTTTGCCAACTGCTCCCACAGCCCCGCAGACCTCAAGATAGAGCTCCTCGTCAACAACGAAGTCAACCGGCAGACGCTATCCACGTGGTGCGCATCAGACTCGTGCCAAGAAAAGAATTTTAAGACCTTGTTCCAGCTCCATTTGACGTACCTGAAAGTGGAGGACCGGATATCAGTAACACTCAGCCATCCTAAATTCCTGAATGAAATTCACCTTCCCAATGATAACGTGCTTGGGGTCTTGAGGTACAGCGATGAGATGTGAGGAGCTCTCTGACTCCTCAACGCTGTGCAGACTTTCTCTGTCCTCCTGTGATGACAGCAGCCTGCTTTTACTAGGCTACACCTTGTTTTACATTTCCTATCTTACCTCATTGCTCAGGTAAATGAGGAACTTTGTGTCCCAGAATGAAATCTAAAACACTGCAGTACCCACACCTGGCAGACATCGGGTTGCTCTGGTTTGGTCACGGTAGGGCTGTTGTTGGACAGCAGATCCAGCACCACAGATGTGCCAACGGGTCTTCCAAGCAATGCTGTGCAAACACAGACCAAAACGCAAGCAGATTATGGGAAGAGCACACAATATCAAGACTTCTTGGCTAATGCACTGCTGGCAAGGTGCCTGCGCTCAGGAGATGGGGAAATCCTTTTGATCTGAATTTTATGGAATAGTATAATTTGACACAGTTGTTACAAAAAACCTAACAACCCAAGCTTGTAATTAAGGCTCTCTTTTCAACTGGGGCATGCAACCACAAATCTGGAGCGAGTTTATGGATAGGTCATACGAAGGAAAGAGGAAATTGCTGTCTCCCAGGATGGTATCTAAAACTCTGGGACAGGGTGTAGGAGACTGGGGACTCACCAAACATTTCTGTGTGCATTCTGCTACAAACTTTATGCAGTTTAGTTCCAAGTGTTTTCCTTTTCACTATTTATCCATCTTCTCTATTTAATATTAAGCTCTTTGGGGCAGAGCCTTTGTATATGCATCATGTTAAGCCTCTGTTCTCACCTGGAACTTCTAGAACTTCCAGTAATTAATATTAAAAATTAATCTTCTTGTGCCATGTGATAAAGGAGTTTGCTATGATACTTTTTCCTAGAATCATGACCCACCTGTTTGTCACTTCTCTGTGTGACACAAAAACACAGTGCTGTGTAAATACAGCCCAACATCTGAACTCTTGGAAAATCCAAGATTTAGATCTGAGTTTCCGACTTTCCCAGCGATGATTTCAGGCCTGGCCCTCAGCTATGAGCTGTGGCATTCGGACAGTCCAGATTTAGTTTGAGCTTCTCTGAGTTATGAGGTAATGAATGATGCAAGCAACCTCAGGTCCTCTTATTCCATGAATTTCAGTAACACATTCTTCTATTTAAAATCTGATTCTCACCGTGAGGGAATGTATGAAAAAGTTGCCAAGGATTCAGGCTTTCCTCTTTTCCCTTCGTCACTGGGGTTCTACTGCAGCCTGTTTGATTTGACATTGAACTTTTTCCCTTGGATACTGTTTATTCTTTCTTTCACATGACTAACGGTGGGTGAACTGTTGACACCAAAACTTTTAGTCATAGATTTAGCTTAGAAATCAGTTTCTGGCTTCCAAAACCCCGGAAGTCTTTCATTGCTCAGGCTTATCTGATCGGTGTGTGAGCATACTCAAAATGCTTCTCATGGAAGTAATTTTCTACTTGTGATATTTCTTGGTACATTCTTGAGGATTCAATCCGTTGACCAGGTGAGTTCAAAATGCAAAAAGCCTTTCAAAGGGTCATAAATAATCAAGCTGACTCAGTGCTATGGATATCTCCTTTCTGTTTTGATAAACATTGATGAGAACAAAAATCCCTTCTGCTATTAATGACCAAAACAAAAACAAAAACGAACAAGCAAACAAAAAAAAATATAAAATTCATGATATATTCTTTTTCTTTACACATTAAAGATACTTACAAAATCCCCTTGGCATGCCCATGTCATTGTCACCTCCACTGGCATCACCTCACCCCTCTGGACCCTACAAATCCTTCCCATCTTGGAATAGGGTTTTTAATTTTTATCTGGCACAACCTTGATGAGTACCACCAATATCCAGAGAAGTGTCATCAAGTCTGACAGTTAGGAGCTTTAGCTCCTGAATATCGAAAAGGCAGCTAATGAATGAAAATATGCATTTACTCCCTCCACTCCCCCCCTTCCCTAAGTGTTTTGAATTGAAAGAGAAAGCCCATTCTTTAAAAAAATAAAGGAGCTCTCTTCATAAGATTATTCTATTCTATTATTTTTCCAGATGGAGAAAATCCTGACAAAGCAGCACTAAGCTCCCCAGCCCGTGGCTTTTTAATACCGAGGGATGAATCTATTTGGCCTCTACTCCATTGCCTCTGAGAACTAAGAATAAATTACAGCCATAAAGAGGACCCATTAATAGAGTGCAGTTTTGCCATCAGTTGTAAAACTGTTAGATAGCTCTCACTGAAACGAAGTCCTGAGTCAAGCAGCAGCCTCCTTGCTTTCTGGCAGCCTCCAAGTCACTACACTCTTTCATCACTTTTCCTTCTCTTATTTCCCAGTTCTTTGGGGTAGTTTATTTTTGACGATGAGTCTCTGCTGAAGAAGTAAATACATTTGGGCTGATCCTTTGCACAATGCCACAAGTCTTCAGCAATGTCCATGGTGACGCTTTGGGGAAGGACCCGTTCCCATGGTCTCAATTTCCCACTGGCTCTGCTCAGCTCAGCCTGGTTTTTGCTGAGCCCTGGATTCTCCATGGAGTGGATGGTGTCAGTGCTAAAGTGACTGAGAAAATTTGAAAATTCCTCTCCTGCACCTCAAATTTGGCAAATATGTGGCTTTCTGTGTGTCTGTTTTAATGCTAAGCTGACCAGAGAGGAAGCAGCACTTTTACTCTTCTCAGAAGGGACTGCACTCTTAAACTGTTTTGCTTGAAGAAGAAGCATCTGCAGGCTTTAATATATGCCATTATTTGTGACTCTGGTTGGCAGAAAAAATGTGTATTACTAACTTAATTCTGTCTGTTGTTAAGAAATTTTAATAGGGAACATAAATAGAAGTCAAGTCAGTGCAATTCACTTCCATCCAAGCTCATTGAGGGGCAGCAAATCAAATTCAAATCAAATTTGATCTCAGAGATTGTAGAGTTGGAGCTGAACTTCCCTGAAGCTGCTAGGCTTTGAGTCCACGATGGATTACACTTCATAGTGCTCAGCGTCACCCCCTGTGAAATTGGCCTGAACCCAAACTTCTCAGAGCACAGACCTGGAAATGAGGTCATGGCTTATCTGACACACATTTGTTTGTCAGACTGCACAAGTGCTCAGAGAGGACATGGAGATTTGCATTCGCTTGGCTTGTGGTTTTGTTCAATTTTGTGTTTTTCCTCATTTCCCAGATGGAGGAAATTGCAGTCACTGAGAGAGGAATCCAACAAAAACCCATAAGCCAACACAGAATGAACACTCCTGTTTTAGCGTTCCCCCCTGGATCCACACCACTGACCTTCGACCACACACCCACCTGGTTCTGCATTCCTCTTACACAAATCTCTTTGGAGAGCAAACAGAATTATTGAGGAACCTCGGCCATTAGCCCATGCTCTTAAATTTATCTGCTCTTTTCAGAATGTTAGCCTTCATAGTAAAATATTAGATACAATTTCTATTCAAGCATTCTATCCCATGGTTAAAGTGAGAAAGGGACTAATTGGCATAAGCAGCCAATTAAAATAGCAAAATTAGTGAGGAGCCTTCTGGGGACCTCTAGCTGGCCTGGATGATGCATCTCCTAAAAGTGGAAGTGATACAGCATGTGTTGAGTGTGAAGAGTGATGGAAAGCCTCAAAGCCAAGGCAGCTTCTGTAGGAGGAAGAACTGCAAAATGCAAATTCTGACAAGCAACACTTATGACAAAATGGGTCACACTCCATGACCTCAGAACCTCTTTTCAAGGTTGCTGTAGGTCTACTAGAAGAAAACATGATGAACTGTGAGGAAGCATAGTCTTGGAAAAATATTTTGGCTGAGTCTGTTCTGCAGCAGTGCCCCCACCCAGATGAGCTCACGTTTAAAAATCCCCAATGACCATTTTCAAAACAAATTTGGGGAGCTTGAAGGTTTGGAGTGGAATAGAGTGGAGACCAAAGGAGAATAGCACAGCATGTTCTGAAGTTCAAATGTCTTCAAGGGGAACCCACATCTCCTGACACATGGCTTCTGCACTGGGGCCAGAGCCTTCATCCCATCCATGGTCAGCATTGCCTCTGGGCTGCAAGGGCTGCTCGCAAGCAGCTGCTGCCCTCCTCTGTTGCAAGAGGAGGATGTTGTACACCATGAGTAAATTCATCATGTTTTCCTAAGATGCCATATCCTGCAGGTATTAGCACACCATTTCCCTTCAACCACATCCACAGCATCTAAATTTAGGATTACTGTTTCCCTATACAGACGGCTTGAAGCAAGAACTTTCAGGAGATGAGTCAGAGCACCGAAATTAGCTGCCTATATTAAGCACTGTCAGCTGGTGACTGAGTCTTCACTAAGTCCACCAAGCCCAGGTTCTCAACAGCTCCATTAAAGACAAGAGAATTCAAAGATTGCTTAATCTGTGTCCTGATCACTTGTGGGTGCTTTCTACAGCTTCCTATAGAGTACAGCGAGGGTGCATGAGACTCTTGGAAAGCCCACAGCTCTCCAGCAGAGGAAAATTGTAAGGCATAACACCAACGCCAACTCAAAAGCTGTTGGATGTATGGATGGATGCAAAGAAGTATAAGTCTTTCCCAGTTGGCTCATTTCATTCCCTGCACATTGCTCATCAAGAACTGATGGGGGAGAGCAACATCTTGTAATTAAGCACCAATTCAGAACTAAGGGTTCACCCAGAAATTTTTATTAAATAGTTTATATTTTTATATTTTCCTTCAGTTTTATGAATCTCCATTTCTTTGGGATTATTTTTTTGTTCGGTTGGTTTTTATTCTGCTTCTTCCTCTTTGCTTTTATTTGTCCTTCTTATAAAAATGAATGGAGAAAAAATATATAAAAAGGAGAAAAAAAGAAGAAACCGCAGAAATATGAAGTATTGAGGTGAAACCCAGTTTGAAGGGCTAAATGAGCTCTACTGATGCTCTGACTGAGGATGTGAGCACACCTTGACATAAACAACAGTCTGAAAAGAAGTATCTCTAAAGCTTACACTGAAGAGGAAGAATAAGTTTCATGCTTAAAAGTGCGAACATGAAATTCGTTAATACTTTATATGAATGTAATTCCAGGGGCTTCAGCTGAATTCATAAAGCTTGACAGTGGTAGAAGAGCAGAACTTCTGCCTTTGGCTAGCACACTGTGTGAAGAATATCAGAACCTTTATATGTAAAGGGTATTTTTTTCATGTATAAGCCTGAATGTGTTGTGAGACAGTGCACTGGGGGCTTTAGCAATGGACATGTTGAAGTATAACTGTATCATGTCAAATGAAATATTTTTTTTTGTTAATTATTCTGGTTAAAATATTGTGACAGGAGTGGGGAGGCAGCGTTTTCCTGAATAAACACATTCTGATTCATAACACAGTGAAATGTGTCTTTAATCAAACACATCTGCATGAAAAACAACCAAACACAGCCCAGTGCTCTGGGTGTTACGGGGGTGATGGAGGCAGATGTGGTCGCTGCAAATGTTGGAATGCTGAGCTGGAAAGCACTCAGCACTCAGCAGATTGCTGCAGGGGACTCTTCCTGTGTAGCAGGTGTTGAGGTGCAACTAAGAGGCTCTAAAACCACACAGCCACTTAAATACCTCAATGTTTCTATATAGGAAGAGACACAATGCATGAGCGGGTATGAGAAGCCTGACCAATTCGAGATTGTGTCACTACATGCCCAATTCAGTAACGTGCAGTTGACTCATGCCAATATTTGTAAAGAGTCTCTTGAGCTTTTCCTTTCAGTTTGATCCGCCATTACAGGTACATATATATGTATATATTGAGCTCCAAATAATTTCAAACCAACTTCAAGGCTGTAAAACTCAATAAGCAGGGAGGACTTCAGTGTACGTTTTGTTTGGGTATTACATGAAGTCACTCAAAGGGCAATGGGAACTGAAAAGTCAAAGAGCAAAAGAATTCTCCTGTTTTTATTATTATTATTATTTTAAATTAAACTAATAATGAAAGCTATAGCAGCTATAATTTTGCATAAGAAAACAAAATAGACATGATTCATCCTGCAAGTGCTCTCACATTCTTTGCAGATAAAATGAAGATGTTCACTTGTAAGAGATACAGAAAAAAGAAATTAGCTTTCTAAATAAACTAGGCCATGAGAGACATGCCATGTGGAATTCAAACGGTGATTTATTTTTTTATTTGCCACTGACAGGACTGCAGTGAAACAAAAACATGATCCGTTACAGCAGATTCACCAGTATGGTATTAATTGTCAGAGATAGAGCTCACCAGCAGCAACCATTGGAGACATCCACATCAAAACCTTATAACTCACAACCATCCAGATGCAGAATAGCCACGGGCTAATTAATTCTTTGGAGATGAGGGAAAAAATCAAATTGTTCGTTCATTTTTAAATGATGCCCTTTCTCTCAGTGACACAGTTATTTGGCTTTCCCTATGATGTGTCCAAGGAAGACATGATTCTGGTACCCCTCCACTGAGGTGTTGTAGCTGGTTTTTGGGGACTTACAGCCCCTCTCACAAGTTGCTATTTAAACCATCCACAGAAACAAGAGAAGTGAGTAAGCAATGAGTAACTGAAGAGTACANTCTCCTCTCCTCTCCTCTCCTCTCCTTCATCTTTCCACAAGGAAATACAACATACCAGAGAATGCAAGCCACGAATGTTTCACCAAGAGGACANATTATTATTATTATTTTAAATTAAACTAATAATGAAAGCTATAGCAGCTATAATTTTGCATAAGAAAACAAAATAGACATGATTCATCCTGCAAGTGCTCTCACATTCTTTGCAGATAAAATGAAGATGTTCACTTGTAAGAGATACAGAAAAAAGAAATTAGCTTTCTAAATAAACTAGGCCATGAGAGACATGCCATGTGGAATTCAAACGGTGATTTATTTTTTTATTTGCCACTGACAGGACTGCAGTGAAACAAAAACATGATCCGTTACAGCAGATTCACCAGTATGGTATTAATTGTCAGAGATAGAGCTCACCAGCAGCAACCATTGGAGACATCCACATCAAAACCTTATAACTCACAACCATCCAGATGCAGAATAGCCACGGGCTAATTAATTCTTTGGAGATGAGGGAAAAAATCAAATTGTTCGTTCATTTTTAAATGATGCCCTTTCTCTCAGTGGCACAGTTATCTGGCTTTCCCTATGATGTGTCCAAGGAAGACATGATTCTGGTACCCCTCCACTGAGGTGTTGTAGCTGGTTTTTGGGGACTTACAGCCCCTCTCACAAGTTGCTATTTAAACCATCCACAGAAACAAGAGAAGTGAGTAAGCAATGAGTAACTGAAGAGTACACAGTGGAAACTCAAGCATGAAAGTCCTAGTAGTTATATACGGAATGAGGAAAAGCCAATGCACGAATACTCACGTATCTTGTGAGATAGTTCAGCTGTTCTGGTTTTACACATTGTGTTTCTGTAGAACTGCCACACAACTCAAATCCTGTGAAACTAACACTGTATGCATCGAACAGTGGTGACTACAACACATAATTCAAGAAATAATGATTAAAACTGCTTCTGTTCATTAGCAAATCCTGTAACTTGTAATAGCAAAAAAAAAAAAAAAAGTTTTCTCTTAATTGTTTTCAGAAGTTAATAGGATCAGGTTGATTTATCCTTCAGAATTCTGATTCTGAGACCCCTCTGACCAACTGTGCATCACAATTTGATGGGGCCTGTACTACAGAGCTTATATCATTCACACAGTTTTCTGAAAGAACAAGCTCCTCTCCTCTCCTCTCCTCT
>VXAB01004722.1:0-30938 GCA_013399175.1 Odontophorus gujanensis | reverse complement strand
ACACTGCTGGCTCTTGTTCAGCCGGACATCAGTCAATACCCCCAAGTCCATTTCCTCTACGCCCCCTTCCAGCCACTCTGCCCCAAACCTGTAGTGCTGCCCGCGGGTGTTGTGGCCAAAGTGCAGGACCCAGCCCTTGGTCTTGTTGAACCTCATCCCATTGACTTCCAATGGGAAGGGGGTGGGGGCAGCCAAAGGTAATGGCTATAAGAAATACATTTGAATCCAGAACTGCACAAGAGGAAACAAACTTATCTGGCAGATATATGGTGGGAGAAAATGTTTAGACAACTAATTTGTGAATTTTGCTTAACTGGAGAGACAAGGAAAGGTAGACTTTTTCAACTACCTGTATAGGGAATCTGCAACGTGATATGCAAATGGGAGAAAGTGAACCTGGAAGAAGGGGTGGGACTCAGTCTCAGGAATTAACAGATATAACAGCTTTGCTTCCTTATGGCAGGTGCTTCTGCTAGCAGAATGCCTGCCATTGCAATTGCAAAATAAAATACTGTTCACTGAGAGCCTTGCCTGGGCCTGAGCTATTGGCTTGCAAGTGCTTCTCAAAGGTGGAACCTCTACTGTCAGATCACCACCACCTGCCTCTGACATCTGGTAATAGACAAGAAGGCTGAGGTACTTTTTGCCTCAGTCTTCTCCGATAACTGCTTGCCCCACCATCCTGAAACAACTGGTTTGGTAGCAGGGAATCAGGAAAATAACATCCCTCTCACTGTAAGCAAAGATCTGGTTCATGACTACCTGAGGAACCTGAACATCCATAAGTCTACGGGTCCCAAAGTGGACCAGAGTAGATGGAAGTCTGGTAAAAAAAAAAAAAAAAAATCCCAGAGTCCTGGAGGAATTGGCTGATGTAGTCACTAGGCCACTCTCAACGATATTTGAAAAGTCGTGGCAATCAGGTGAAATCCCTGGTGACTAGAAAAAAGGTAATATCACACCCATTTTCCAAAAGGGTAAAAAGGATGACCCTGGGAATTACCAACCAGTCAGTCTCACCTTCGTGCCAGGGAAGATTATGGAACAGATCCTCCTGGAATCTATGCTAAGGCAAATGGAAGACAGGGAGGTGATACGGGGGAACCAGTATAGCTTCTCCAAGGGCAAACCCTGCTTGACCAACCTGGTGATGATGGTGTCACTGCATCAATAGAAAAGGGAAGAGCTACTGATGTCATCTCTCTGGACTTCAGTAAGACCTTTGACACAGTACCCCACAACATCCTTCTCTCCAAACAGCAAAGATAAGGATTTAATGGATGTACTGTTCGATGGATGAAGAACTGGGTGCAGGACTGTACCAAGAGAGGTGTGGTCAATGGCTCAACGTCTGGATGGAGAGCAGTCACGAGTGGTATCCCCCAGGGGTTGGTGTTGGGGCTGATACTCGTTAATATTTTCATCAGTGACATTGCAGTTGAGTCAAGTGCATCCTCAGCAGGTCTGCTGATGACACCATGCTGTGGGGTGTGGTTGACACACCAGAGGGACTGGCTGGCTATCCAAAGGACTTAGACAGGCTCGAGCAGTGGGCCCAGGTGAGCCTCATAAGGTTCAACAAATCCAAGTGCAAGGTCTTGCACCTGGATCGAGGTACCCCCCAGAACCAGTACAAAATGGGGGAGGAAGGGATTGAGAGCAGCCCTGCCAAAAGAGACATTAGAGTGCTGGTGGATAGCAGCTAGACATGATCCACCAATATGCCCTCACAGCCCAGTTTCCTGGGCTGTATCAAAAGTAGTACGGCCAGCAGGGTGAGGGAGGGGATCCTTGCCCTCGGCTCTGTGCTGCTGAGGCCTCACCTGGAGCACTGCATCTAGATGTGGAGTCCTCAGTACAGGAGAGATATGGACCTGTCTGAGTGTGCACAGAGAAGGTCCACAAAAACGATCCATGGAATGGAACATCTTTCCTATGAGGACAGGCTGAGAGAGCTGGGGCTGTTCAGCCTGGAGAAGAGAAGGCTGCGAGGTGACCTGAGAGCAGCCTGTCAGTATCTAAAGGGGAACTACAGGAAAGAAGGGGACAGACTCTTTAGTAGGGCCTGTGGTGACAGAAGAAAAGGAGATGGCTTCAAGGTCAGGGTGGGTAGATTTAGGTTAAATATAAGGAAAAAATCTCTTACAGTGAGGATGGTGAGGCATTGGAACAGGTTGCCCAGAGAGGTGGTGGATATCCTGTCCCTGAAGACTTTCAAGGCGAGTCTGGATCAGACTCTGGGCAACCTGATCAAGCTGTGGTGTCCCTGTGCATCACAGGGAAGTTGGATTAGGCAGCCCTTGGAGGTCCCTTCCAACTCTAAGGATTCTATGATTCTAAGATCATAAGCAAACATAATAAAACAGTAGGCATTACTTTCAGAGCAGCCCTCATACAGTATATTTAATACATGAGTAATAAAACATTTTAATTTTTAATATTTTTACTGAAATATTTTCTCAAAGAAAATAACAAAAACAAAGGAAACCAAGTGAGACGTTTGATCTTGTTTTTGTGAAACTACCACGAGTCTGGTTCGATGGCTGTGGTTGTAATTCTTATTGAGGTCTCAAGGGGTTAGTCAGAGATTTTTGATGAAATATTACTCATTCTGTGCTTCACCCTTGAGAACTATTCACAAATGTGAAAACCGCCAAAAAGCAATGACATAAATAAGGTGTGATTGTGAAGTGAGATATTTTACCTGTTAAGATAGGTCTTACGGAAGTCTGGTAAAGAGACATCAAATTTTTGAGTTGAATATATAATTGCATCTCTATAGATTCCAACTGAAAATTTTCACATAATGTATTTATATTGACAGAAAATAGAGCTGCAAGCATAAATTGATTATTTTTTTTTTTTGCAATCCTGAAACCTATTCTCAAATTCCTATATGAAAACAGAAATCAATGCTGCATATTTAGCCTGGTCTAGTGGCTGGTGGCCCTGCACACAGCAGGGAGGTTGAAACTAGATGATCATTGTGGTCCTTTTCAACCCAGGCCATTCTATGATATTCTATGATATTTTTCTCTGTTCACAGGACTGTGTTTAGTCAATGCATCAAAATGAATACAGCCATTTGCCATAACTTCATTTGGCACTGCACTATGCTCTCCCTGTGTCCTGGTTTCAGCTAAGACAATGTTAATTGCACACCAGTGTCTGGTTGTTGCTGAATGCACACCTGGGGCCAGGTTGGCCCACTTGACAGGGAAGAGCTTATGGTGTGGGGTAGGCCACACTGCAAGCTGTGCAGGGCAACAGGTCAGACATGCCTGATTTAATGCCAGACCAGACACTTCAACGTTCTAATGATATTAACATGAGTATGTTGAAAGATATAGTTGTAATTCATAGAAAAGAATAAAACCTGAAGCACCCATTTTAGGGCTCTTAGTACTTGGTGTGACTAATGGCACAATACAGGACATCTTGATGGACCAAGGTGGGAAGTAAAGTGAGGATGGCTATCAGTCTACAAAATGTAGCAGGCCATAAAAATATTTTCTTTGTTTTCTAGAGGTAAAACCCTGCCATGCAGGACTGGTAATTTCTCCCATTTTAACACACTAGCTGAAAAGATAAATGCCCAAGGCCTGATTTTCAGTGGGTTACCTTCATCTGCTCCATGGCACACACCAAGATTCTTGTTGGGTTTAATTTTCCAAACAAAGTCATTTTCCTTACTTTAGGCAACAATGCTTCATCACTCACAAAAGGTCAAATGGTAAACAAGCTTGCTTTGCACAGGCTGGTTGTGAATGTTATAAATCACAGGACATTGATTATTGTGCTGTACTGACCAAAAAGTGATATCCACATCTACTTTATGAGCTTATTTCCAATATAAGCTGCTCTTTGTCCTTTGACAGTGTATTTCCACTTTCAATTTCCTCCAGAGAGCTTGCAGCTACCAGAAGGTGTATAACTACTGATATGGAAATCTTCCAATGCAATCATCATTATCACTGTTCTGTTTGGGCTAGGAGCTGTTACAAATCTCACATTGCTTCTGTACTCTCCAATGTTTACAACTTCACCCACTTGAGGATAATTTCCAAATTTAACATCCTTATGCATACTCACTAAACACTGTTTAAAAAACATGGAGCAATCGCTGTTAAAGGACAAACAAACAAACAAAAAACATTAATGAAGTAGAGCCTATCATGAGCCCCTAAAAAATAACAAGGGCTTAAATCCTTGATTATCCACTGAAATATACCATACTAAAACCACATGATCTGATTCCAGTGACTTCACAGTTAATTATAAATAAAAGATAACAAAACAATGACGTGGAAAGTCAACAATGTCCTACTTATAAACTAAACAAAAGACTTAAAATCAATAACTGGCTTTGAAAGGAGTCTATATGACTCAGTACCAGCAACCTGCATGATCCAAATTATTCCTCTAGACACTACAGACTGTTTCATACTGGAGCTGCCTTTTGAAGGTTCTGCAGGAGAGATAAAATGTAAGCTGGCCCTAAAATACGATTTGGTGTACACAATAACGGTATCAAAGTCAGTTCATGACAGCTTAGGGGAGCGAACTGTTTGCATGTGTTGTTTTCTTTGTTATTTAAACCCATAGTGCTAGGTTCAAACGCCCTGACCGTCCCTGTCAGGGCAAATGATCACAACAAAATTTCTGCATATCTTGCACAACCTACCTACAGCAACAGCCCACCTGTGGAGCAGCATTCTGAGATGACAAACGGTTCACAGAACCGAGAATGCAGGACAAAACCTCACAGAGGAAGGAAATCAGAAGTACCTAGCACTGTCCCATTGTCCATTGAAGTCCCTTACTAAGTTGTTATCTGTGATCTGCTGGACAGAAAAACATCTTTAAAACCTTAGAAAGATGAAAGTGTGAGCTAAGAGCAAATATAATGACTTAACATCCTCACTTTGGGCCATAACTTACCAGAAGTTGCCCTGAACAACTCTGGTACATATCACTGCTTATTCTTTACTCCTTCCTATTGCAGTTCAAATTTTGACCATTTTAATGACATGCAGCAGTGAAAGTTTTCGGTGTCTGATGCCACATCCACCTATTAAAAGCACTGTTTTAAAAGCAGTCTGAAATACCTAAAGAAATCACAACTACCTGAAACAGCAAAATCTTAGGAGAAAACATTCACCAATAATGCAACACTGTGCAAGATGATTACAAAAACAAAAAAAAAAAGAGAGAGCATTTAGGAATTTCTGAACAATGCATACTGTCCATGCAACTAGAGGAAACAATACACTTAGAATAGTCACACCTACTTAACCTCTTTAACTTGACATTATTGAATAACATTGAATTAAACCAATACAATATTTTTAAATTTAAAATGATATCTTAAAGATTACAAAGGTCAAGGACTTGAAGCTATCTTTAAAGTAATGGAGAGTTGCAAAGAATTCACAGGAAAGTATATGAATTTAGGCAGGCATAAAATATTGTTAAAAAGACCCTATTG
Source organism: Odontophorus gujanensis (assembly GCA_013399175.1). NCBI lineage: Eukaryota > Metazoa > Chordata > Aves > Galliformes > Odontophoridae > Odontophorus > Odontophorus gujanensis. The sequence continues at coordinate 25,450 of VXAB01004722.1, read as the reverse complement.
ATGTAATAGAAAGAGGGTGGTAAAACATTTATTACTGCACTTATACAGAGATGAAGCAAAAGCCAACAAGAGAGAATTTTTCTTCATTAAAAATGTAAGAATTATGCCATTCTAACTTCTTTATATTTTTTGGTTTCTGTCTGGTATGTTTGTTACGTTCCCTACTTCATTCTTTATTTGATTTAAACTATTTCCCATCCAGATTTATTTGCCTTAGTAATTTGCATATAATTATTAACAAATTTTATTAGAGCATAATATTAAAGACAACAGTTATTTAACTATTAGGCTATGGATACAAACATTGCAGGTCTGCCTTTCATTCAGACCCTGGAAATGAGTGATTGCTTCATTAGCATCACCTAACCTACCCTTGACTTCCACGACTTAGCTCTGCTAACATCAGCAATTTCACTTTCACAGCAAAAGATGACGATTTTCCACTCTGGTAAAAATGATTGTGCCAGACAGCAATCCCACTTGAAGCAATAATACTTACTTGAACTCCACCTATCCACAGCTGCCTAAGGCAAGAAAACCATCTTTCCTCACCACAGTAATGTAAACTGATGCAATGCTGTGCTTTGTGCTCTATTAGGTGAGATTATAAAGGCTGAGAGCATTAGCAACAAAGTCTCAATATCCATCTGTACGGGAACTGTTGAATCACGGCCTGAACCACTGATTGATCAACTGAGGTGAGCACTGAGTCAGCTGCAGGAGCACAGGTGAAGGCAATGCACCTGTGTGACCAGAAGGGGGGGAGTCTGGCTCCACCTCTCCCAGACCCCATTTAAGGGTTGACCATCACTGAATAAAGATCTCTTGTTGGAGATCCCTCCCCTGTGGAGTTCCAGGTGAGACTACTCTAATTTACTGGTTGTCTTTATACCATCTGGATAAGCCATACAAAAATATACCATCCACCTTCATCATTTTGGGTGGGTACTATTCTTTCAGGGTATTCAGCCTACACCATCCAAGAGAACAGGAATGTTTCACACAATTGTCCGAAGCCACAAATGGATCAATCAACTAATGTAGTGTGAGTATTTACAAATACATATATACCCACACCTTACACACATAAATACTCCCATCCATTCAAGCAGAATAAGCAGAAATGCTGAAGCTGATTCAAAACGATTGATCTTGGTTATTTTCAGTCATTATCTAAACATGCTGACAAACATCAAAGGGTTTCTCACCTGTGGCAGATGTAACTGGAGTCCCTCACTAGGAATAGGCTGTCGAGATGGAGTCTGGTCCAGCTGCATGTTAAACAAGGATGCCAGGGCTGACTGAGCAGCCCGAGCTTTTGCAAGCTTTTTATTCCTTCCTGATCCTTCAAATGTTTGCCCATCCACAGCGACAGCCATGACAAAGTTTTTGGCATGGCTCTCCCCACTCTCTGAGAGAAACTCATACTTCAGGCCTGGCCGCAGCTCATTCAGGATCATTACAGGATTCTTCCCACTTGCAGTCGGGTATGGTAATGGTGCAGGGAGAGGCAACTGGTTAAGGCTACTTGCCACAGCAGCCGATGACAGGCCATACTCCCTGCTGGAGCCGAAGGACCCATCCCCATTGGACCCTAGGTAAAAGGAAGCATCAGAAGGAACCGGAGTTTCAAATCCATTGAAAAGTGTGTCAGGAAAGTCAGCCTGGTCAGAGGTGAAGTCTGTGTTGACAGAGAGAGTCCTCCCCATGGCCAGGTGTGCTTCTGATGCATTTGGGAACTGGACAAATGACCGCAGAGCCTTCTCAGCAGCATGGAGCTTTGCCTTCTTTTTTGTGGGGCCAGAGCCCTCAAACATCTGTCCATTAACCTCAACAGCCATCACAAACATTGGGGCATGAACTGGCCCTGTCTGGGACAGCAGCTTGTACTGTAAACCAGGTTTGATCTCATTAAGTTGCATCAGGGCATTCTTTGGCAAAACAGGACCTGGTGTTTTCTTCCTCTTCTTAGGGCGAAATTTGGAGTGGCCATTGTTGCCTTCCTCCAAAGGCCGCTTTCTGCTGCTGCTGCCACCATTGGAGAGCTGAGCCCCCTCCCCGGTGCCTTGTGCACTGCCATCCCTGGGGGGAACGTTGTCCATGTTGCGGTTCTCTTTAATATCAGTGCTGCTTGAACCTGCGGTGCCCAGAAAGAGTAACTTACAATGCCTTTGTTGCAGGATCTTGTAAATGTAAAATTTATAGATTCCTTTATCTCTTTGTAATTGGTTAAGTGATGTGTGCTCACAGATCAAAGCTTTTGCAAAGTAAATGGAGAGCAATGTCTCTTAATAACTCAAGAAAGAACACATTCAAGATTTTCAAACTTGCTCTTAATACTTTTATAGACCATAAAACTCTGCAGTACTTTCTTTCAACAAACTAATGATAGAACAAAATTTCTACTCATTAATTATGTTTGAAGTGAAAAATGCTTTACAACAGAAAAATAAATTGTATTATTTGTAGGATAAACTATCAATAGTAAAATAAAAATTTATACTTACTGATACTTAAGACCAACACTAGGAAATTGATATTTAATTCTACTTTATTCTGATTTTATTCATATTACATTTGTCTCATGATTTTATTTGCTTAAATCAAGAAATAACATAAATAAAATCTGAGTCATAAAAAACTAGCAGTTCTTTGTTAGTTAGGCACCTTGACTGAAAACTGTATGTTTTACTTCTCCACAGCTATGCCATATTCTCCAAATTCAACCCTTTATGCTTTTCCCAGTCTTCATTTCACCTCAACTCAATTTGCTCACAAACTTCATCTGTCCCAAGAGGACTGCCTGTCCACCACACAGCAGCTTTAGTAATGGGCTCATTCAACAGAATTTAGCCTCTCACAACAACTCTGACCCTTAAGCAGCTTACATTGAACACAGCTGTAAACAAATCCTGTCTCTAACTTAGACTGCACCAGAAAACTACTATATATATGTTTTTACACAGCCTTTGATTGAGAAATCTTTTATTTGCCACTTAAATGCAGTTTTTAAATTTCCTTGCAAAGTAAAAAACTGCTCTCTCAATTGTTTTTAAATCTAAGATTCTCTTTTGAGACTACATAGAACACAAAATGCATGACAAAATCTGCACAATCACAATGATGATATTTTAATGTGGAAAAAAAAAGTGGCATTGCAATATTAATGATTAATTTAATGATTTATTTTCTGAAGTCTAAAATTTGGGTAATGATAATATTAGACATATATTTCAAGAATTATTCTTGATATAACTGGAAAGATCTCATTTTTACTCTGATTAAAAACAAATGAAATGACTTATTTGTGCTTTATAGTGTCTCATGAATGAAAAGACAAATTTACTTGGTCAAGGTTTCTAACTCTTCTGTTCCAAGACTTCAAAATATTTAGTACTGTATTAAATTCACACTGATAATTGGTAATAAATATTTATTGAAGTTAGAGCAAATGAAGATGGAAGATATCAACAAATTTCAAACAAGCTTTCTTAAGTATTCACTACCATACACACATCACTTTGCCCAGCTTACAAAGCTGATGGAATGGTTACTAAATTTTCATTTATAACATCCTCCAGCAAAAGCTCGATAGGTTACTCCTTTCGGTGCTCAAAGAGAAAAAAAAGAAAAAATAAAGCTCAAATGAAAAATCCTAAAGTAGGAACATATTTTGTTTAATTTCAGTAGCTTAAGAAGGAATTGTACAGTATTTAACAATTAATTCCTGTCAAATACTGCACAGAAACATAAAAAAATTGGGAACATTTCATGGCTAGAATTCTGCTAAATTTAATAAAGAATCTCTTGTAACATTCAGTCACAAATTCTATTGTCTGCAGAACATGTGGTGTAGGGATACAACTGTCAATACACAGTGTTCATGCTTAAATACTCCTTATCTCACTACAGTGAAAGAATTTAAAGAAAATAGAATAAATTTTTATAAACTTCCATACACTGAATTTCTCATCTGAAGTTTTAATCTCCAAAAGTTATCTAAAGTCATCTAAAACAGTGCTTTTCAAACATAGTTCTTAGTAGTGGCAACATAAATTTGATACAGGAGCAGTGCAACTTTCTGGCTAAACAAATTTCTTCATTCAGTTAAAGCTAAAAAATGGCCTCATTTTGTACTTTACTCTTTATAAACAGTATCTGTGGGAGCCACATAAGGAAAATAAGAGTTGAATAGATTCCAACTGAATGTAAAAGAGAAGTTTTATTTACAAATTTGACAGCTGGAGGAACTATTTAGTCAACTTCATTACATAAGTACTGGAAATGATACCCTGTCAAAGAGGGAGGATATGCAGGGAGCAGGAAACAAACTTATATGCTTACCTTGGTTCAGAAAAAAATAAAATAAAAAAAAAAAAGGAAGAAAACTACTCCTTGCCTGCAAGTTACTAGGAATATTAACTTTGGAGAATCTGTAGGGTGGAAAAAATTAGGAAGGAAAGCAAGCAGGGAGCTAGCAGCTAGCATCAAACCCCAGACACCATGAAAGTAGACGAATTTCCACATCATAGAGGTGACCCAAATCAAAACCCTGCACATGACGGAAAGAAAAGAACTTTCTGTGTGAACCAGGATACTCTGTTTTTTTTCATCCTATTAAGTATTGAACTGGAAGAAAGAACAATTGCTTTTCAAGATAAGGGTGAAGATTTCCTTTCAGAACTTTCCTTTAGTCCGTCCTGCTCAGCAACTGTGACTTCCCCTAATTACCATTGGGCTGAAAAAGAACTGAAAGGTTAGTTAAAAAGTAGGATTAGCTAACATAATCTACTAAAGACGGAGAAGTCACCTTCCATAATCTTTCCCATATTTAGACATCATAAACTTCATCCATCCCAGCTCCTCCCTGCTGTTCAGAAATGGGTCTCACTCCACCAGGCCCCTATGGCCGTTTCCTGGGGGAGGACTTCAGAATGGTCTTATTACCCCATCTAGCTGAACAGCTGACTGCTCTCAGGGACAACAGCAGATCCCAAAAGAAGATCCCAAAAGAAGGGTAAAACCAGAACAAAGACTCCGTGGCAAATCCCCAGAGAAATCTCCAAGTCTTCAGGGAGCCGCAGCTCTTGAGGTGTCCTGAGAGGGCATGATGGGGAGCTGCCAATGTCTTTTTTCCCCCATTTTTTCTAATTGTTTTTCAAGACCACATACACTCTTGGTATCACTTCTGAGTTCCATTATACATTGAATGAAAATATACCCCACTGCTTGCTTTGAATCCCCATCTGTTAATCTCACCTAATACATCCTCTTTAATTTGTTGACTTTTTATTATTCTAATAATTATAATGCTCCTGATTTTACGCATATGGTTTGTACACTACTGTCTACAGGAAATGTCTTCTGATAAACATGCTCACTTGATGCATCGTACAGTCATGGCCTTCAACCTCTCTAATCATCTGGCTTTCTCATGTCATAATCTTTATTTCTATCTCACAATGATCTCCCTACTAAAACTGCACAGAAGGCTCTCATCCTAAGAGTCTTGCACAAATCTGCTCTCATGCTAACCCAGCCTACCTTGGGTGACCTGCAACCCTATCGCCAACCCTTCTGTAAGGTAAAGGAATTTGTAGAAAAGCAGCTGAGACACAGTACACCCACAACGCAGGATGGTCTTATGCGCCACTCAGAGCGGGACACAGATTACCCGTAAGTAGTGCCAATGCATTACACCAAACTATTTATCAAAACAGGAAAACATTTTGTAGACATAAGTTATAACTAGACTAGTACATAATAGTGTATATTTCAAAAACCCTTTTTGCTCAAAAGCTCTGAATAACACATATCCTATATTGAAAAACATACAAAAATCATTTTAATTCATGCTTCAAAGTTCCTTCAAACATCCCTGTTGCTCATGAGAAAAAGTCACCCTAGAAATGACTGCACAGTTTAGTAAACAAACACATCTTACTCATGTTTTCTTCATCGTCTACATCCATTGTGAAATACTTCTGCTGTTTTTTTGGCTGGCGGAGACTGCTTCTGTCTGGAAAACAGGAAGTGGGATATTTAACCTTTAATATAACCAACATACAAGGTAAAGTATTAGATCTCCTTTAAAAGCAGAGGTCTGGGCACTGATTTTGATTCAGGCTGTCCACGGCTACTTCTGTAAGCTGAGGTATACATTGCATATATACATTGCAGAACTGCAATTTGTTTTTTGTACAGTGAACTACAGTCATTTAATTTTTAATCTGAAAGAGTATATAAAATATTTTATCTCACTACCAGTAGGTGGTGGTGTTTTTTTGTTGTTGTTGGGTTTTGTTTTTTTGTTTTTGTTTTTTTTTACTTCAAGGAAAAAAAAAAAGCAAAGATGACAGTTTTCATAATTGTTAAATGAAGCAATGCTCCTCCCACAGGGAGCCAGCAATGTGTCTCAATGCAAAATTAATGTCAAATCCATTCTGCTGGTTAACACACAGGCAATTCAAGCAGTCAAGACTCTGAAGATACAGCTGTTTACCCAGCACCATATTGATGTACATCTGTTCGGTTTATTTTGGTTAAACCTGGAGCCACTATTCCTCCTTACACTGAGATTATATTCAACAAACAAAAGATGTAGGCCCAACATCAGCTGAAGAAAAGAATGAGTAATACAATCCTCTCTCCTACACATGAACTGTGCTCATTTCTTATTATTAATCAAAACGTTCAGACTACATTACATACAGAATATCTGGCTGTAGGAAAACTATTCTATTAACCACTGAAACTTCTCCTCTTTTGCTCAAGAGAGACAAATCTAAAGGTGAGCATAGGCATCTGAAATAAAAACATAGTATGTTCAACATTTTGTTTTTAAGAAACAACCACTTTTACCCTAATCAAAAGCACTAATTTGGGGGTGTTTCATTTTTCATTTTTTGGAAGAAATTCTTCTTAATATACAACCTCGATGTCCCCTCACAACTGAAGCCATTACCTCACATCCTACAGCTGTTATCTAGGAAAAGAGAAATCCTCACCTGGCCACAACCTCCTTCCAGGGAATTGTAGAGTGAGATGGTCTCCCCTGAGCCTCCTCCTCACACACTGAACAATCCCAGCTCCCTCAGCTGCTCCCCATAAGACTTGCACTCCAGCCCCTTCACAGCTTTGCTGCCCTTCTCTAGACACGCTCCAGGGCCCCAGTGTCATTCTTGTAGTAAGGAGTCCAACACTGAGCACAGCACTCAAGGTGCAGCCCCACTGCTGCTGAGTACAGAGGGATGATCACCTCCTGCTCCCACTGGCTGCACTATTTCTGATACAAGCCAGGATGCCATTGGCCTTTGTGGCCACTTGGGCACACTGCTGTCTCATGCTCAGCCAGCTGACAGCTAACATCCTCAGATCATTTTCCTCCTTACTACAACTTTCCAGCCACCCTGCCCCAAGCCTGCAGCAATCCATGAGTTGTTGTGACAAACGAGCAGGATCCAGCACTCAGTTTTGTCAAACTTCATCCCACTGGCTTCACACAATGACACAGTCTGTCCAGACGCTTCTGTAGGGCCTTCCTTACCCTCAGGCAGATCGACACTTCCTCCCAGCTTGGTGTCATCTGCAGACTTACTGGGGGTACACTCAATTCCCTCATCCACATCGCAATAAAGATATTAAACAGGGTAACTTCTTTAACTATTAATTGAAACCAAAATATATTATTGTTTAAAAAAGAAGTGTTTCAAATGTGTTTGAGAAGCAAGAAGGCAAGATGCTTCTAAAACCACAGTAATCCAAAAGAGGTGATGCTTTTTAAGTGTGTATCACAGATACATAAGTAAGCTAATTAATAGAGCAAGGACCTGGAAGGTTGTTGAACAATATAACTTCCTTTTCAGTAAAAAACCTTTCTAGAATTATTTATTTCAGCATGTAGAAAATAGTAAAATAAAATACTCCCATAAAATAAAATGCTTAGAGGCATCAGACAATCAAGGCATTCATGTCCTACTGAAGTACTAAGGCTTGAACAGTAGGCCTTGAATCAAAGCTGAACTCTACATGAATCTCACAACCCAGTGTTGTATATTATCCGTATTCAATCATTAGCAAAATATGTGTGATCCTTTGTAACTTGGTCAAAAGATCTCACTAGCAAGAGATACGGAGCTCAGATAAAGCACTATGAGAATGTATTAACCTTTCCCTGTTTAGAAGCATAGTGTAAAGTCACAAACTTCCTTGGTTCCTCCTTAAGCTCTCAATCCCTTCATCCCCCATTTTGTACTGGTTCTGGGGGGTGCCTCGATCCAGGTGCAAGACCTTGCACTTGGATTTGTTGAACCTTAATGAGGCTCACCTGGGCCCACTGCTAAAGCCAGTCTAAGTCCTTTGGATAGCCAGCCAGTCCCTCGGGTGTGTCGACCACACCCCACAGCATGGTGTCATCAGCAAGCCTGCTGGGGATGCACTTGACTCGACTGCAATGTCACTGATGAAGATATTAATGAGTATCAGCCCCAGAACCAACCCCTGGGGGATACCACTCGTGACTGCTCTCCATCCGGACATTGAGCCATTGACCACACCTCTCTTGGTACACTCCTGCACCCAGTTCTTTACCCATCAAATCCATATATTTCCAGTACGGAAAGAAGGAGGTTTTATTCTTGCTGTATCATTGCTTTAAACGTAAATAGAGATATACGCATGCCTTTAACTTGGTGCCTGTGACCTTTATGCCAATCCAGCCCATTGACAAAACATAAATTGGCACCATGGACAGATCTGAACAAAATGCTGCTTTTTAATCCTAAATGTAATAAATCAGATCCTTTCAAAACTCCTCTTAAGCAGGCTAAGGTCAGAGAATTGTGTGAACAAGCGGAAAGTCGGCTGCAAGTTGAACCACTGGATCTATCAAAATGTGTCCAAAAACTGCCTATCAGAAATGAACGTGTTTGGGAAGACACAGGTGGATTCTGTACACAGCACACAGGAAACAGCACCAACAACAGAGCAGTTATTATTAGAATGTTCCCACACAGAGCAACAGTTGAGTGATATCACACTGTAATGTTACAGTGTCAAAGTACGTTGCTTGCTGATAAGTTGAACACTTATCAGACTGTAGCCAAAAGATCTGCAGTGCAAGCTTAATAGCTATCTGATGATATGTGTCAACAGACAGAGATGGCATATATTATCATTAAATGTCATGCAAAAATATATATACGCCACCAGCTGAAACAAAAGAAGGCAGTAAAAGACTAGAAGAAGAAAGGTGTAGCTTTAGAGAAGTTCCATAATTTTTAAGTTTCAAAAGCTAAGTGAAATAAATGATTGAAGATGCTGAAGGATTTTCTTTTATCATGTAACTTTAGGCAGAAAGCACCAAAGTTGCACTCAGCAAACCCGTGTGTTTTCATTTATAATCCACTCCCCAGTACTTCTGTATGACAGCACAGCAATTAAAATCCTACCTTTCTGCTGTTTCTTACTCCCCCTACTATGCCCAACCACACAGAAGGAAGCTCCCATGCTGAAGGCTGCAGATAAAAGTGATCCCATGCAGACTTGTTGTCCCCAGCCAGCCCAGTCACAGCCTGTTCAGTCTTTCCTCTCCTCCCTCCCTCTCTCTCCCCTTCTCTCTCCCTTCTCTGACAGCTAGTCAACTTGCATTTTTGGAAAATATTTTGCCCCTGGCATCTTAAATTAGTGATACTTAGTTAACCCAAAGTAACATAACTCCAACTCAGCACTAGCTGGGACTGACTTGCTAGCAATAAGGCGCACTTCTCCATTTTCCATTCTCTCCACTGCTCCGTGTACTCCAGGTCTCAGGTAGCAGCTGACCTATCTCCAGTTTGCAAAAGAAAGCTCCTGAAGCTGAATTACTCTGCTGAATGGTATGACTTCTGCAGGAAGTCTTAGTGTTCAGGACTGCAAACTTGCAGATTCACTCCAGAAGAGACGAAGATCTATTTAAGCATCTCTGTTAATGGATGCTGTTTCACAGAAGATGAAGAAATACTTGAAGGATTGTTAATGCTCAGTTTGCACAACATAACAAGAAGAATTTACCATGGTGGAATACACCAGCTCTAACAAGGTCTGGCTATTACATGCACACTGGTTATGAAGCAAAGGGGGAACTGTGTCTTGTCACAATTTAAGACCAGCTCACCAAACTAGCCTCCCTGGGACGACAAGGCATGCATGATTTTCCTTTACAAGAGTCATTAGTTCAGGTGTCTTTAGTTTCAGCATCTCTGCTCCTTTCTTTTCTGACGTCCACCCACTTGGGCTCACAGAGTAGAGACATGCACTGGATTAATATAGTAGCATTTGTCCCTTAACGAAAACCATAAAGAGCCAAATTCAAAAGTGACAGTGATCTGGCATCAGGCTCTGGAACAATGCATCCCAGTCTGCAGGGTTGTGTCAAGAATACAGTGGACATCACAGAAATCTGTTGTTTTAGTCCCTGCACAGGCACTTCCTGCACTTTGGTAGAACACTTCCCATGTTTTATACCTGAGTGTAGCAGCTCCATAGCTTGCTGATTAAAATATAACAATTTTGGCATCAGTATACTTTAATCTCTGCATGTCAGGGAAAGGAAAAGGAAGGTGAAATGTCCAGGTATTCACATGGTTGTGTGAAAAAAAGCACTGATACACATAGGGAGAGAAAGGGGGAAAAAAAAAAAAACTCCACAAGAGAATAGGAATTCACGTTGTTCCTTTGAGCAAACAGATTTCATTGGAAAAAGCAAAAATGCAGATCATGAAACCACTGAGCTTTTAACCGTAATTCTTCCAACTTTTGAAACTCTAAACTACCTTTTTCACACCACAGGTGAAAAAGATCATAGAATCATTAAGGTTGGAAGAGAACACAAGGATCAACTGTCCAGCTACCACCAATATTGCCCACTAAACCATGTTCCTAAGTACTACACCTACCTTTCCTTAAACCTCTCCAGGGATGGTGACACCACCACTTCCCTGGGGTGACTATTCCAATGCCTCATCACTCCCTCGGAGAAGAAATTCTTCCTAATATCCAACCCCAATCCCACCCAGCATAACTAGGCCATTCACTCTAGTCCCATGCCTAGTTACCCGACAGAAGAGGTTGAACCCTCTCCACTGCTTCACAACCTCCTTCTAGAGAGCTGTAGAGAGCAATAAGGTCTCCCATCAGCCTCCTTTCTCCAAACTGAACAATTCCAGTTCCTTTGTCCACTCCCCATAAGACTTGTGTTCCAGATACCTCATTAGTTTTGTTGCCCTTCTCTGGACATGTTCCAGGGCCTCGATGCCTTTTGTAGTGGAGTCCAACACTGGAACAGAGCACTTGAGGTGTAACCTCACCAGTGATGAATACAGAGGAACAATCACCTCCCTGCTCCTGGTGGCTGCAACTATGATACAAGCCAGGCTGCTATTGGCTTTCTTGGCCACCTGGGCACACTGCACTGCTCTTGTTCAGCTAAGCATCAACCAACACTCCCAGATCCTTCTCTTCCAAAGTTTTCCAGCCATTCTGCCCCAAGCCTGTAGTGTTGTTTGGGGTTACTGCAGCCAAAGTGCAGGACCCAGTACTTGGTCTTGTTGAACTTCATCTCTCAGCCAGCAATCAGCCTCAGCCCAGCGATCCAACCTGTCCAGATCCCTCTGCAGAACCCCACTACACCCAGGCAGATCGACACTTCCAGCCAACTCATTGTCATCTGCAAATTTACTGAGGGTGCACTGAATTCCCTCATTCAAATCATCAATAAAAATACTAAACAGGATGGGCTCCAATACGACTACTGGGAAATACCACTGGTTGCCAGTCACCACCCACTCTCTGGGCCCAGCCTTCCAGCCAGTTCTTCACCCAGTAAAGAGTGTATCTGTCCAAAACATAGGCTGACAGCTTCTCCAGCAGAATACTGTAGGAAACGGTGTCAAAGGGTTTGCTAAAGTGTAGGCAGACTATGCCTACAGCCCTTCCCTCATCCACCAGGTTGGTCAGTTGGTTATAGTTGGTTATATATCCACTAGTTCCCTCATCATCCTCAGGTGGATCTCATTTGGCCCCACTGACTTGTGACAGCCCAGACAGAATAGTAGGTCTCTGTTTCCACCTGAAATGTGGAGGGTTAATCTGCTTCCCACCCCAGACTTCCAGGTGAGGAGGCTGAACACCCAAGGGTAACTGGTCTCACTATTAAAGACAGATGATAAAAAAGGCATTGACAACCTAAGCCTTTTCCATATCCTCAGTGGTCATGTTTCCTGCAGCATCCAGTAAAGGATGAAGATTCTCCTAGGCCCTCCCCTTACTGTAAATATACGAATAAAATAGTTTTTGTCCTGTTCCACAGTAGCTAGATTGAGCTCATGCTGGGCTTTAGCCTTTCTGATTTTCTCTCTGCATGTGCTAGCAACTTCCTTGTACTCTCACCAAGTTGCCTGTCCCTTCTTCCACAGGAAGTAAACTCTCTTTTTCTCCCAGAGTCTCAGCAAAAGTTCCCTGTTCAAACAAGTATGTGTATATAGTGCAATAAATATATGTAATAAGAGCTTGCTGTTACCAGCACCCCCAGATACCTTTCTGTACATCTACTCTCCAGCCATCCATCTCCTAGGCTGTACCTGTGTCCAGCATTGCTCTGTCCCATGTACAGAACCCAGCAATTCCAATGGTTGAATTTCAAGTCACTGCTGATTGCCCAATGTTCCAACCTATCTGGATCCCTCTGCAAGGACTAAATCCCTTCAGAGCATCAACAGTATTTCTTGGTTCAGTATAATCAGCAAACTTGCTGAAGATACCTTCTACTCCTGCACCCAGATCACTGAAAAAAATGTTGAACAGAACTGGTCCTAGACCTGAGCCCTGGGAAAACCACCAGTGTCACGTTGTCAGCGAGATGCACCACAGTTTGAGCACGTACCAGAACGTAACCAGATTAACAAGCGAAGTAGCAGTAAGAGCAAGAATATATAAACTACAAAAGCTTCCAACAGAAAGAAAGGATGGAAAGAGGTGCAAGTAACCCTATCTACTGTTCATAGGTTCTACTTGCAATTATAGAAAGGTGTAACACTATTAACAAAGAATGCCTAGAAACCACCAGAAACATTTTAGTTGTAATTGTATGATTTTTTTTTTAAATAAGCAGATACAGGTCAGTATTTGGATATCTCAAAGAATCAAATGAAGGCCGAGAGCCTTTTTAAAGTCTGTGCAGTCTAAATGACAAGAACAAACGATCCTATGTTTCTCTGGATTTGTGGCTTGTGATAGACTGGTTTTTGTGGCTAAGTATCTGTGAGTTCGGCATGGAGGACCAGTGGCTATGACATTTTATCCCTTCCCATCTAGCTCCTCTAGTACCCAAGAGGTTCAAGGCTATTCTGCAGCCCTTATCAGATATCTCATTCAGCCAGCTCCCTTCACAAAACCCACAGGAATAATCTATCATATCTGTATGTATCCATCAGATTTGTTTCAAATCAGGTTCAGCTGGAAAGCTGTTAGGGAAAGGAGAAAGAGGACATACCTGACCACAGAACACACACAAAAACAACTCATTAAAGATTTTTATCATTTTTTATGTTATCTGGTCTCCATCCACCAGCAAAAGTATCCTTACAAGGTTCATTTATTTACAGACTAATCAACTTAAACTCTTTAAAGAAATGTCTGTATGCTGTACTTCGTAAACAGTGATAGTAACTCCCTCACATGCAATTCACGTATTTTTTCAATTACTAGGATGACATTATAGTTGAACAGCAAGTTTTCTTTCAGTTCAGTACTGCAGCAAGAATAAATATAAACTATAGTTAGGATTTGCTGTAGGCTAATGACAGCCTGAACATTTGTTCAGTACAGAAAACTCATTCAACACAAAGCTCCTGGCTGCGCATCAGACATTCCAAGCAGCTCTAATACCATATGCCTCAGACCTTGCAGCTCAGGTGATCAAATCTACTCTAACAGCACCATCTACTGTCAGCCTATGTAAATAACGGGTTTTACATTTCATGCTTCATTGACCAAAAAAGCCTGGGGTCCAGTTCAAATTAAGAAATAACTTATGATGCAGATTTGTTATACAGTAAATTATTTCTGAAAATCGATTTATTAAGTAGTTTTGCTTCAGCTATCATCCACCATCCTTCTTAAGAGCTTTCTTCTTCTAATGTTTAACATACATTGTTTCTGAAAGATTCCTTAAATATCCATCACTATCAGAAACGTACTGAAGATGCATTTCCTTGGAAAAAGTTTTACTAATTCAGAGAACAAAACTGAGCAGTCTAGACCTCTGATTAAGCAGCATTCATATTTTGTCATGATTTAAAAGATTATAGTTGCAGCTACTGAATTAACCCAATAGTTAATTGGAAAAGAAATCTGAAATGCCTTTAATGCAAGTTAATAAAAGTCCCAAATACATCAAAACTATTAAAGAAGTCAATCAAGTAGGGTGACAGCTGGCTTTAGGAAAGAGACTTAGACACCGGACATATTTCTTCCTTTCTCATTACACTCAGTGATCAAGCTCAAACACTCAAAAAACAAAACAAAACAAAAAAACAAAACAAAAAAAAACAAAATCTGAAGTCTTACATGCAATCTCCTTTAGGGAACCTGCTTCAGTAGGGGCTAGGACCTGGTGACAGCCAGAGGTCCATTCCAACCCCTATGATTCTATGATTTCCCTAGAGCCACACACAGCACCACATCATCTCCCGGGCAGACACAGGCAACAGAGCTTTGCAGCTGTCAAGTGTTCAGCCACAGGATAAATAGATTTTGCTGTAATTAAGTAATGAAAAATTATTATTGTATTATTATTAATAATATTATTATTATTTGGTATTGCACAATGCTAAACATCAATCTGACTGGATTTGTGATTACCTGTTATCCTACAGCAACAAAAATGTGTTTAACGTAGCAAAAAGCAAACAGAGAGAATGCCTCCCCTGCGGCCTCTCCCCAAGTCAATGTGAAGATGATGTGTGGGTTTAAAAAAAAAACAAAACAGGCAAAAAGATAAAATGGCAGCAATGCTGAACAAAACTCACCATTCTGAGTTACATGGTTCATCTTTTTTGTTCTATTTTATTTCAGGAATGTGGTTTAGTGGTATGGGTGATGGGTTGATGGTTGGACTAGATGATCTTGGTCTTTTCCAACCTTAATGTTTCCATAATTCTAGGTCATCTTTACATATTAATTTTAATTTTAATGTAGACTGTATACAAATTTTTGGTTAAATGGGTAAGAACTTTTATGTAAGATAAGCATCAACTTGATATATTTACGTATTTCTTAATAATTTCCATATTTCAAATTGTTTTGATCAGTTATTGCAGAAATGGTTCAGTGTACCAACTTTTTCAGTATTGAACAACTATATCAATACATTAAGATGAAATATCTCCTCCCAGTTATGGTATGCACCCATCAATTAAAATAAAAAGCACCATGCTATATATTTCTAAGTATGGCCTGCTTACCTTTTTAACTATTAGAGACACATGCTGACTCTGCAACCTGCAAAAAGAAAAAAAAATAGCAATTTTATCTTTCACAGATGTCTACTCCTGACCTTAAAAAGGGCAAATTTCTGATTTGTCCCATTTAAGGTCAGGAGTTGGAGGCACATAAACAATAATAAGTAGTACAACAGTCAGAGCAAATCCCCTTATAACAGCAGCAAAGAGAGCAGAAGAAACACCATTCTGGATATTCCTGGTTGGGGAGAAAAAAAGAACCAAGTTGCTTAGCATCTGGGCCAAGAAAAACACCCCAGCGGTACAAGCAGCTGTGATTTTTATTTTTATTTTTTAATTTAAATACTACATTTTATTTATAGTGGCTGATTTTAATCCATACAAACACCTCACATTACACAACCTTTCTGAAAAACATCAGTCTCTTGATGCCACAGACAACATCTTGCATTCTCCTGAAGTCCCTGCAAGACTGGAAAACCCCTCAGCTACCAGCACTGAGAAGAAAAAAAAAAGGTAGACTTTGGGAAAGAAAGATACAGGGTAACAGAATGGACTAGCTCTGCAAGAAATCTACTTTTATTTTCCCACACATACACACTAAATTGCATTCTTGCTCAACCAGGAGCAGAACTATTTTGCTATTACAGATGAACTCCTAGCTACGAAAAAAGCAGTTATGTGAATTTATCAATGAGAACATGCACAACTCCAAAATAGTCCTGACATTCAGAAAACTACAAAGTGATTCTTCAAAGCAATAGAGAGTTTCAGTCAAAGTGGAAACGCTTTGTGTCAACACATTTGCAGTCCAGTGGTTATTTACGGTGGGGGACACAAGCTGTACCTGGGATAATATATACTCACTGCTATAAGAAATTTTGATTATTTCCACCTTGCAAGTCAAAATTCCACACTATTCCACCGTCCACAAGGGGGTGCTGGCACACTGCAAAGTTTTTCAGTAAGCAAAATAAATCCAACTACACAGCTTAAATAGTATAGCATTTCAATTTCTCAGTGCTGTATGGTAGCATCTTCTAAGAACATCAACTACCTAGAAAAACAAAGCAATAATATTATGGTCACACCATGAAGTACTAAAAAGCATTCAAAAGCTGAAAACAGTGCCAACTGGAGTCAGCTTTTACACTGCAACAGGCTATATTCAATCACACTGAACTACATCTAGACCGACAAGATGTCAATGCTGCATTTATATCTCCTTTAATATTTCCCCAAACAAGTAGTCCCATATCCACAAAATCTCTTTAACTTGTAACGCTAAAAATATGAGCTATAAACTACGTGAAACTGCAGTATTTTTTCTGGCATCATCCACTGACAAATATATTTTTTAAAGATTTTATCAAATCTTAAACATAGATTATAACTTTATTTAAAGAAATTATCTATCTTTAGACAAAAATTGTTAATAATTTTTAATGAAATGTCCAGCATTTACAGTAATACGAACTGGAGTTGTTCTACAAATTGTATTGCTTACACACCAAACCACCCAGCTGGTAATTTTATGAGTTTCATGAGTCCACGGGGTCGGATGAGATTCACCTGAGAGTGCTGAGGGAACTGGCAGAGGGGATAGCCAAGACGCTTTCCATTGTCTACCAACACTCCTTGTTGACTGGTGAGGTCCCAGAAAACTGAAGGCTTGCCAATGTGACTCCCATCTACAAGTAGGGTTGTAAGGAGTACCCGTGGAACTACAGGCCTGTTAGTCTGACCTCAGTGTCATGGAAGGAGCAGATTGTCTTCAGAGAGAACACGCAGCATTTGTAGGACAACCAGGGGATCAGACCTAGCCAGCATAGGTTCGCGAAGGGCAGGTCTTGTTTGACCAACCGGATCTCCTTTTATGATCTAGTGACCCATCCAGCGGATGAGGGAAAGGTTGTTGATGTAGTATACCTAGACTTCACCAAAGCCTTTGACACTGTCTCCCATGGTATTCTCTTGCAGAAGCTGGCAGCTCGTGGCTTGTATAGGTACACTCTTGGCTGAGTAAAGAACTGGCTGGAAGGTCAGGCCCAGAAAGTGGTGGTATATGGAGCTAAATCCAGCTGGCAACTGGTCATGAGTGGTGTTCCCTAGGGGTCGGTGCTGGGGCCTGTTCTCTTCATTATCTTTATTNGGGGGTTGGCCTCTTCTCTGGTGTAACTGGTGATAGGACTAGAGGGAATGGATTCAAGCTGAGCCAGGGGAGACTCAGGCTGGATGTTAGGAAATACTACTTCTCTGAAAGAGTTATCAGGCACCGGAATGGGCTGCCCAGGGAGGTGGTAGAGTCACTATCCCCAGAGGTGTTCAAGTAACGTTTGAATGTTGTGCTGAGGGATGTGGTTTAGGGAGTACTATTGGTAATAGGTGGATGGTTGGACTGGATGATCTTGTAGGTCTTTCCCAACCTTGGTGATTCTCTGAGTTCCAAATAAGCCTAACAAGCATAATGCATGAGACTGGGACTTCAAATGGGTTTACCACTAAATGCAAGAAATCTGTATATATATTGACGGCTGTAGACAATTTTACAGCAGAATAATAATCCCATAGGCATAAAACATATAATGTGACTATACAGTCCTAACATTATTTAAGAGCCTAACAAAAATGTAGAAGAATTCTATATTATAGCTCTGTGGCCAAAGGCCATGGCCCAAGTCTATGAAAGGAGTGAAAGTGTAGTTGCAACAGCAGGATGGGCACTGTCACTTGCTCTGCTACTGCAGACCACACCAGTAGACAGGACAGGCAAGGTGGATTCTAGAGAAAATGCCTGCACAGTTTTGCTAAAAAAAAAAAAAAAAAATCTATAGTAATGAGCATACCAAAATGTAAATCAACATTCTTTGAATACCGCATCTACATTTCACAGAATCATAGAATGGTTTCAGTTGGAAGGGACCTTTAAGATCAACTAGTTTCAACCTCTGGATATAGGTAGGAACATCTCCCTCTAGACCAGGTTGCTCAAAGCCCCATCCAGCCTGGCCTTGAATGCTTCCAGGGAGGAAGGCATCCACAGCCTCACTGAACAAGTTGTTCCAGTGTCTCACCACCCTCACAGTAAAGAATTTCTTTCTGATATCTAAATATTTTCTCTTCCAGTTTAAAGCCATTTCCCCTTGTCCCTTATAAAAGTCCTTCCTCAGCTTTCCTGTAGGCCTCCTTCAGGTACTGGAAGACCACTATAAGGTTTCCCCAGAGTCTTCTCTTCTCCAGGCTAAATCTTCTCCAGCTTTCCTTTAATATTCTCCCAGCAGAGCCATGTGTTCAGACACCAGCTACAGGCTCTGGGTGCATTCTCTCACCAAGGGATGGCTCTGTTTTGAGATGTTATGGCTCCCACAACAAAGTCAGCAGCACAAAAATGCACCTGAAGTTTAGCCCCCAGCACTAATCCTGAAGTCTTGTACAAATCCATCTACGCTGCAAGTGCTAGGCTGGTAAGGGAAAGATCTGCTGCTGCAGGAACGTAAAGTTGTAAAGAGAGGTGGAAGGAAAAGTAAGACTTCTAACACCTCAAACCAGTACACATAATAAATAAGAAAGAGGAAAATACCCTTTGGTGATAACACAAGCTTCCCATCTTCCACACTTCCTACCTGGCTCTGCCTGGTAGCAGCTGCACACTCCAGGGGTTGCTCCACCATGACATGCTTCTCTACCATCTTTTGCAGGCAGAGTCTGGTGTCTGTTTGCCAGAAGGACTCTTTCAAGCAGCCTAGCACCTCCAAGCAGCAACTCCACATTATTACTTCCCAAAAAGCAGTAAAAAAAATTCCTAGTCCCTGATGAATAGCAGGAAACGCCACGAAGAGAGATATTGGCACTTGCTTCCTTAATGGAAATAGAGTTGCCATTTTCATACCTACTGTGACAGAGCAGTAACACAGATTTGAAAACAAGCTGAAGAAGAGCTCTTTTTCACCACATGGCTAGAATAGCAACTAAAAGGCAAAGCAAACAAGGCTGGGCATAGCAGCTAGGCAACATTCACCACAGCTCTATCTGGCTATCAAACGTAGATTTGGGATACACTAGGACAGGTTCAGCTTCTTCCAAATGAACAGGTTTTCAGAGAGACCAAACAGATAAAAGAACTGAGAAAAGTGCTTTATCCAGTCTGCCTCCTCACCACCTTCTGTACTCACTCAACTTCAACTTTAGTCATCAGCACCAAACACTCCTGTCACTGAAAACTGTCATGAAGATGGAAATTAAGAGACTTCCAAACAACCTCATGTCTAAAACAAACAACAGCTAGTCAGTTTATTCATAGAGAATTAGGATGCATATGCAGTGTAGCAAAGGACACTTGCAACCCATTTGAAGAAGAGTGTAAACATGAATAGACAGGACAGAAATGACAGTTCCAATCTTTACGTATTTACCTAATTTGAAAAGTACAGGCAAGCATAGACATCTCAGAAGTATATTAAATCTACCATTATCTGTTGGTTCAGAAAATAACACAGTTGAGAGGCAGAAAGACAGCTGCATCACTCAGTTCATTTTTGCCCAGCTTACATCATGACCAGAATTATTTCCAAGTTTCTCAGAGAGATCAAAGGAGAAGCTCAAAAGATGGTGTATTTTTCATGCAGATTTTTCTACTGATCTACATTCTTAGCACCACAGAAACTAGATTTTTATTAGTTAAAATAGACTGACATGAGCCTTTCAACACTCAATTAAAGCAAACAACTGAAATAAACCTTTATTCTTGTCTGAACTACTGTTATGGTTTAACCTGGTAGATGGCTTAGCACCTCAGCACCATACAGTCATTCGCTCACACTCACCTCTTCCCAGTGGGATGGGAGAGAGAATAAAAAATAAATAAATAAAGTAGAACTCGTGGGTTGAGATAAAATTACTTACCATGACAGAGAAAAGGAAAATATTTTTGAGTATTTTGTATATATGCATATAAACAAGAAGTGATATACAAGTAACTGCTTTACACCCCACAACTGGTACCCAGCTAGCCCCCAAGCAGAAGAGAGCGAGATGAACTCCCACCCCCTTTAAAACTCTTTTCACATGATGTCATATGGTATGGAATATCCCCTCTTCCAGTTTTAAGTTAGCTGTACTAATTCTGTTCCCTCCAAGCTCCGTAGGCCTTTGTCCTAGAACCAAAATACAGCATCATACCAGGCACTCTGAAGAAAACAATTCCAACCCAGCTAAAACAAACACAGCTATGCACACATTCGTTCCCCTTGTTGAACACAAGCAAGTACAAGCACACAGCACCTGCTAAACCAGTGCAGCTGGATGGGATTTTTTGTCAGTTGGATTTTACTTCTAGAATTTGTCCACTGGGCATTTTATACATCATTTTCTCCTTCAACTAAGAATAAAGAAAGAACTCCTCTCACTTCAAATTCCCATCACTAGCTTCCCAAGAGATAGGTTATGGAGCCTGCCTTCAGTTTGATGCAAACTCTGAATAGCAACCAAGGCATTGGTCCCCATTCTCTGCTTTCTCCCACTGTTCCCAAGAAAGAGATGCCTTCATGGCAGATTTTGCTCCCAACCCCATAAAACTATAGCATTAGCCTAGAATTGAATACGTGATGTGTTTTGATATATCAGCTGTCCAAGAATCAGTATCAGCTTGTACTCAACAGTTCAATGCAATTATAAAAGTGCAACTATTAAACAACAGGAATTGGATTAGCATCCACAAGAAGAAAAGAAAAAAAAAAAAAAAAAAGGATGATTCTCTGTAATTATCCAGTAATATCCAAGCTACCAACTATGACTGCTTTAACTGCAGGTATCAAATAGAAGCATGCTTCTCGTTTATTCTTGAACATTCAAAGACACTAAACTGTTCAGGAACAAGTACAGATGCAAATTATTTTTTCGAGCATAATGTCACCAAAAAATGGCTTTGTATATTCACAGTAAGAAACTTTCCTACTTTCCATAGGATCACAACATCCCATTTATAAGAACAGCTGCTTCAGAAGAGAATGTGAGTGAAGTCAGGAGTTACACATGTGAACAAAACATCTTCCTTTTTTTTCTGATTTCACTACAGCTGATGTTTAAACATTGACTTTTTCATTTTGCTGTTTTAGGCACTAGCCAAATTGAAATAGTACAATAGTAGAAACTCAAGAATAAGTAACAACTTTCTTGAATTCACCTGTTCCTTACCAGGGCTTTGAAGTAAAGACCTACAAAAAATAGTCTGTTCTACAGATTGTGGGTCACAACATCAGCTAGAGGATCCATAGTGAGGGGGCAATCCATTTGTCCCAGGTTCACTGACCAGTTCTGGTGCTAGAGATTCTCCATTAGGGCATCAATGTTCCTGCACCAACCAAGAGAGGTGCTGAAGTGGCTGTCCCTGCTACAGCAAGTGACCAAAGGGTCAAAAGGCTCAAAACATCCCAAAACAGACACTTAGAAAACTTCCAGAATTGACTTAGAATTGTCTCCTCTATCCTCTGCTTCAAGGGAGCAGAAAGCCAACTATAGGGAGTCAGTCCCTGCAGAACCTAAATAAAGTTTATTACTACCAAATTTTCTACTCATAAAGGTGCATTTGTTCTTTTCACTGTGTTCCTGAGGCATTAGGACTGCTGGAGCAACATCTCTCAGTCACAGGCTTCTACTTTTAAATATAAGACTGCAACGGCAGCTCCTGGTGAAGCTGAGATATAGCTCTGACTAGAAAGGATCAGCTGCTAGCACCTAGTATGAGGCACAATAGGCTGGGAGCTCCTGGGACATTTCCATCGCTTGAGGAGCAAACACAATTTAGTGTTTGATTTAAAAGCAGAGTGCTGAGTGACTGCAGGGTTCCCCACATACAACAGAGAGAATCAAGACACCCTGCCTAGTGACAAGACCCAAAGGGTATGAATTCACCTCCCCCTCAAACAACTGCAGGGAAGACATCTTACACAGCCCAACCCAAGAACTTAAATCATTTTATCAGTGAGAAGATTAGAAGGAAGCTTGATTGAAGTTTACAATGCATTTACAAAGACAAAACAGCAGAAGAGAGTGCTGCAGTTTCAGTAAAAGGAATCTACCAAGATGAAACGTAGAGGCTGGAAACAAGGTTTACCACAGAGGTTATATCTGTATATTCAGAACGTAACCTTTGATATGAATAACTATGCTAACCATATTCCATCACTCTGCAGCTGGACAAGTTTTTCTCACTGGGGGAAGAAGCACAAAAACTGCACCCCTTGAGCACAAAAAGCAAGGAAGCACAAGCTAAGCAGATGAAAGAAAAAATCTGGATTGCAGTCATATCCCGAAAGTCCGAGCACCCAACAAAAGCAGTGAACTGTCACAGCAATCTGCTCAGGCAGGCAGACAGAGAGGAGGACATCACTTGGTCACTGAAGGCATGTGGTATGCTTTATTTTTAGATTTCTTCCTGAAATAAATGTTATGCTTTTAATGTGGGAAGGTTTCAGAGCTCTTTAATCTTTTGGTTTTAGCACGCACATTACAATAGCTCTAGACTGCACAAGGAAGCTAAAATATCACTAAAGAAAGGTGCATGAATCACACTATTCCACTGAACAAAGGACTGGGGTGTGATTAGCTACAGTTCACCTTTCCAGGTCAGATTTTTCTTCCACTGCTTCCCTACTTATGCAGACACTGCTTTTGTGCCCTAAGCCCAACTAGGGATTGTGGGGACTGATGCAGTGAAAGGTGACGAGCTGCGTGTGGTCAGGGACTACAGGTATGCAATGAGGAAGGCCAAAGCCAACCAGGAATTGGATCTGGCAAAGGAGATAAAGGATAATAAGAAAGGCTTTTTTAAGTATATCAACAGTAAAAGAAAGAGTAGGGAAAATGTGGGTCCTCTACTACATGAGGAGGTTGTTCTGGTGACAGGGGATGCTGAGAAGGCAGAGACAGTGAACATCATCTTTGCTTCTGTCTTCACTGTGGGAACTCCCCTTCGGTACTCCTGGACCCTGGAGATAAGTGAGAGGGCCTGGGGAATGGAAGGTTTCCCTTTGGCAAGGGAGAAGATGGTCCAAGAGCATCTATGCAACATCAATGTACATAATAAACCCACAAGAACTGATGGGATGCATCCATGTGTACTGAGGGAGTTGGCAAAGGGGATTGCTGAACTGCTCTCTATCATCTTTGGCAGGTCTTGCAGAACAGGAGAGCTGCCTGAACACTGGAGGATAGCCAGTGTCATTCTGGTCTTCAAAAAGGACAAGGGGGACCCAGGAAACTACAGACAAGTCAGTTTCACCTCTGTCCCTGGAAAGGGGATGGAACAGTTTGTTTTAGATGCCATCTCCAAGCAATTAGAAGAGAAGAAGGTTAGCAGGAGTAGTCAGCATGGGTCCACTAACAGGAAATTGTGCACAACCAACCTTGCAGCCTTCTGTGATGGCAGCACCAGCTGGGTAGATGTGGGAAGAGCCTTGGATGTCATCTACCTTAACTTCAGCAAGGCTTCTGATACTGTCTCCTGTGACATCTTGAAAACGAAGCTGAGGAAATGTGGGATAGATGAGTGGACAGTGAGGTGAGTCAAGAAATGGTTGACTGGCCAAGCTCAGAGGGTGGTGATCAACAGCGCAGAGTCTGGTTGGAGACCTGTGACTAGTGGTCACAGTAGGGTCACTGCTGGGTCTGGTCTTCTTCAATATCTTCACTGATGCCCCTGATGAAGGGATAGAGTCCACCCTCAGCAAGTACACAAAACTGGGAGGAGTGGCTGACACACCTGAAGGCCATGCTGCCATTCAGCAAGACCTGGACAGGCTGAAGAACCAGGTAGTAAGAAACCAAACGAGGTTTAACAAAAACAAGTATAGAGTGGGAAGGATTACCTGGGAAGGAATGCACTGGTACAAGTTGGGGGATGACGTGCTGGAGAGGAGCTCTGCAGAAAAGGACCCAGCAGTTCTGGTGGACAACAGGTTGGCCATGAGCCAGCAGTGTGCCCTAACAGCCAAGAAGGGCGATGGCATCCTGGGGTGCATTAAGAGCATGGCCAGCAGGTTGAGGGAAGCAATCCTCCCCCTCTACTCTGCCCTGGTGAGGCCTCACCTGGTGTACTGTTTCCAGTTCTGGGCTTCCCAGTACAAAAAAGACAGGGATCTCCTGGAAAGGAGTCCAATGGAAAGGCTGGGTGACCGGGGTCTGGTCAGCCTTAAGAAAAGAAGAATGAGAGGGGATCTTATCAGTGTTTATAAATATCTTAAATGCAGGAGATATAAGGGCATAGCCAACCTCTTTTCAGAGGTCTGTGGGAACAGGACAAGGGGAAATAGCCATAAACTGGTGACAGGAGGTTTTGCAACAATATGCAAAAGAACCACTTCACGGTGAAGGTGATGGAACACTGAAACAGGTTGCCCAGAGGGGTTTTCAAGTCTCCTTCTCTGGAGATATTCAAGACCCATCTGGATGCTGTATGGGAACTGTTGAATCACGGCCTGAACCACTGATTGATCACCTGAGGCGAGCACTGAGTCAGCTGCAGGAGCACAGGTGAAGGTAAAACTGTGAGATCGGAAGGGGTGGAGTCTGGTTCCACCTCTCCCAGACCCCATTTAAGGGCTGACCACCACTGGGGAAGGATCTCCGGTTGGAGATCCCTCCCCTGTGGAGTTATTGGCAAGCCTCAACCATCCGCAAAAGGTGAGCCTTTCTTTACTTACCGGTTGTCTGTTTACCATGCAGATAAGTCAAGCAAAATACACCATCCTCCTCATTATTTTCTGTGAATACTATTCTTTTGAGTTATTCACCCTACAGATGCCTACCTATGCAGCCTGGTGTAAGGAACCTGCTTTGGCAGGGTGATAGGACTCAATCTCTAGAGGTTCCTTCTAACCCCTACAAATATGTGTTTCTGTGGTCAGTGTCCCATCCCTGGAGAATTCCAATGCAAGGCTGGATAAGGTCCTGGGCAA
>VXAB01004719.1:4764-32013 GCA_013399175.1 Odontophorus gujanensis | reverse complement strand
GAGGGGGGAACGGATGTACGGCCCCGGTGCTGTGGGTGCGCGGGACAGGCGGCGAGAGCGCGGCCCTATATAGCCCTGCAGGAGGAGGAGGAGGAGGAGGAGGAGGAGGAAGAGGAGGGCAGGGAGAGGCGGGGCTCCACGCCCGGTGCCTCCGCCCCAAGCGGAGCTCTGGGTCCTGGCAGTGCCGTTCGCACGGTGGGGTACCCCACGCCCGAGGGTTGCAGGATGCAGGGGGAAATCCCTATCAGCAGAGCGCTGGGTAGGATGCCACGCTGCCCTTCTCGCCCACTCGGCTCTGTGCTGGTTCTCGGGACCCCAGCGGGATGGGGAGGGGGTGGGTATGAGTTATTAAATTAGTATAAAGGGGAAAATCCTTGCAATGCGGTCGCCTTCCCGGCTTCGTTCGGTGGGATCCAGACCGCAGCTGTTACCCGAACCAACCCCAAAACCGCAGCGAATCGCAGAACCGCTCCGGTTGGAAAGGAGCTCTGGGATGATGCAGTCCGGCCGTGCCCCCACCACCAGCACTGCCCTCAGCACCACGGTCTGCCTCGATTTTTTATCCCAGCTGAGAGTTTCAGAGCTCTGTAAATCCATGACCACGCAGGTGCCGCTTCGCTTTGCCTCGGGGTGCGAGCTCAGCTGAGCTCACCAATGGGGGACAGATGGGGACAGGTGGGTCTGCCCCAGCTCCCAGGCATAAACCCACATTCTTTACAGTGGGGTCACGTCTGGCCCTGTTGTTGGAGGGGGAGGAGGATCAAACTAACAGCTCACCTCTGCCCCATCTTGTAACTCTGAGGGAATAAAAGGAATCTACATCAGAGAAGGACTTTGAGATCCTACAGAGGATACCCCATTGAAAACAGCGAGCATTTGGGGGCTCCCTGTACGACAGCAACAGCCACCTGCAATCCTCAAGTGTGCACACCTTCAGCTTCAGCCTGGCTGCCGGGGTGGGAATGGGGCTGAGCCTTGCGGGGCAGCAGCTCGCCCTATTGCTGCTGCCACAGCCACTTTTGCTGTCCCGAAGAAACAAGTCCACCAGTGTTGTGCAAAGAGTCGCCTTTTCAGCCAGCCCTGTGCTGGGGAGAGCTCCAATTGCAGATTCAGAGGTGAAAGAGCTTTGTATTTCTTTATTTTTTTTCTGATCCCCTCTTTCAGAGCTGAACTGGCACCACTGGGGCCGGAGGATGTCTTCCAACAGCTGTCGTGGCCTGTTGAAATCCCTACAAAAATGGAAAATTACGAGAGCCTGTGTGAAGAAAGGGCCTTGCCCAACAGCTCTTGGATAAGAGCTGCAAAGGAGAGGCCAGAATAGAAATAATTATTGCTGAACTACTGCTGTGTGAAAGGGGAACGATATCCTGCACGTCTGCATCTTCTGATGGCTTCGAGTCCCCCATGAGCAAGGCATGGGCCGTGCTACTTAGCACGAGCAGGCAGAAATTCAGACTGCGAGGTGGTGGCAGCGTGGGATGGTGGGTAAGTGTTGGTTTGCTGCCTGCACTGCCTGTCCTGAGGGTTAGGGGTGGTCTGCAGTGATCCCATGATGGATACCCACCCTGCTGCACTACTGGGCTGTATGGTTGTGTGGATCCCAATGGTTGCCTTGCTCCATCCCCGCAGAGGGGGCCCAGTCTGGGAGCAAAGCTCACGAATGCATCGCAGTGAAGGGCAACAGCAAAACCCACATTGCTCCACGGAGCAGTGGGGCTCACAGGGAGAGCAGCACACTGCCCTGGGAGGAAGGATCCGCGAGGACACAGCTGAGCCCTGGGACAGCGGCTGCCACCCGGCTCTCATTTCACCTCTCTGAACTCTGTGACTCCTTTTCCTCTCCCCCCCTTTAGCTCGGGGAAAATCAGAAAGTCATCCCGAGCCATGAGAAGCATCTTGGCTCCGTTCCCCACCAGGATAAGTTTTCCCACCAGGAAGACGTGCGCTGCGGCGCTCGTTCAAAGCTTGTTTTTGCCAGTGCCCGTGGTTTGTTTTGCTCTCTGCTTACATTCCTCCCTTGGCACAGCAGGCGTGCGACCCTGTCTGTCATTAACCCGCACGTCTGGCAAGGTTACTCTTCAACAATAACATCCTTTCCAACATCCTACTTCTCCTGCACCTGCAAAACACGGGCTGTGCACCGAGGCACAGGGGCAGGAGTCCGCCTGCAGCTCCGGGCTCACAGCAACAGCTCACAGTGCCTTCACGTCCCTCTATTCCTGCTTTTACTCAGCAGCACCTGAACCTCGCAGCAAAGCAGCAGCACATCCTGCTGGAGTCGTGTTTCCTAATGCACGCTGCTTTAGGGTTTTGCCTATGGAAAGGTTTGGAGGGTGCTGGTTATTCTTCTCTCCCCTCTTCCATGTGGGGGGCTGGGAAATGCGTGCAAGGTGTGCAGTGGGTTCAGTGCTCAGAGCCAGCTGCTGCACAGTGCTGTAGTGTTGTTCCTATATGTTTACCGAGCAGAAGATGCCCTATTTTCAAGCCTAGTGAGGCTCAGAGTTCAGTCTTCATCCAAAGGCCACATATTTGGGTGCATGGATGACACTGCCTGTGTTTAGTACGTGCTCAAGTTGAGCTTCTCTATCTTAGTAATTTTCCTTCTCTGGCTTAAAGCTGAGAGCCATTTCCCTGGCTGTGGCAGCCCTTTGCTGAAGAACTCTTAAATTCTCTCTTTCCAGATGCTCTTATCTCTCATTTCTTATTTCTTTCTCCCCAGGGTGGTGGGCACAGCTCTGAGTTGCCAGGGCCTCATTCTGCCACAGGGTCGGGCTCTGGGGGTGCTGTGTGGGGCCAAGGTTGGGCTCGGTGATCCCTGCAAGTCCTTTCCAACAATGGTTCTGTGGTTAAACACAGAGGGTTTATAGCTGCCAGGTTTTCCCCTCTGCTCTGCCTCCATTTCCCCTTCACAGGCTTCAATCACAGCATCTGAAGAAGTTCCTTTTCCTCAGTTCCCTCCTGCGACCACTGCCATAACTCAGGCACCAACCTGGTCTGTGTTTCTTCTGATGCCTACAGTGTGATGAATTTGGGTTGGGAATAAGGGGCTTCCCCGGGTCCCATTGCAGGAGTGGTGTGTAAGGGGGTGTCAGAATAGAAAGGGAAAGCCTGGCGTTGAGCAGGACTTTGCTGGACGTACCCACTACGTGTGCAGCCAAATCACAGAACCATTAATGTTGGAAAAGACCTCTACGACCCCCAAGCCCAAGCTCAACCCATCCCCACCACCCTCTCTAAACCCTGTCCCTAAATAGGATCATAGACTCATTAAGTTTCATAACAAGGACGTTGTGGGATTAAGGTTGGAATAGACCTCTCAGATCCCCAACCCCAGCCCACCCCACAGTGCCCACTGACTGAGTCCCTCAGTGCCACATCCCCACGGGTCTGAACGCCTGCAGCGACAGTGATCCCCCACTCCCTGGGCAACTGTACCAATGGAAGTCTTATAATGAGTGATGAACCAGGCGATAAGATCTGGGATTTAATGAGGAGCTGGAACCCAAGTCACCCAGGCAGCAGGACTGACTCTATCAACTTTCCAAGCCAACAAAACAGCAAAAAGACCCCTTCTGAGTCTCACAGTGGTTGCTTTTCCACCTGCCACACGTGACTTGGGCTGAACTCTCCCTTGCAGACCTCGTGTCCTCTTCCTCTACTGGTAAATGTGGGCACGGGGGCCCAGGAACTTCTCCCATCAGCCCAGGGCATAGCCTGAGCCTCCAGGTGAGAGGGTTCATCTTTGCCTCCGTCCTTTCTCCTGCCTCGATGGGGAAAGTTCGCAGTCCAGGTGTTACTTGTGGAGGTGTGATGTTGGCTCATACCTTGCCCGAGTGATGCGTGTGAACTTTGAGCCCAGGGTGACAGCTGGGCTGGGGTGAAAGGGTACATTCCCAAATCCACACACATCACCTGCTTCTATAGAGCTTCAGATAAGATGCAAAAGCTGTGTAAGACCTCAGTGTGGTGACGTAAAAGCAGCGTGTGGAGCCAAGCTACCATATCCTTTTGGATACAGTTCTGCAGATCCAGATGGTGGTCAGAATCTCTGACTTATCCTTCATCCCTTTTCTTAGTCTCAAGTTCCTCAGCTACAAAGCTCCCTGTGGTCTCTCTTGCTTCCTCACTGTGGCTTGTGGTGTGTTCCTGTAGAACCTGTTTGTTAATCTGTGTTGGGAAATAATTGGTCACCCTGAATGCACGGCAGTGCCTGGATTACCAGTGCTGGGGGTGTTTAGACCTTAGGAGCCTGGGCTGGTCCTTCCTGATGCTCCATCCTCAGATAACTCTTTTCATAGGAGCAGAAACCACCCACATTTCTGTTACATGGCTAAGGCAGCAGCCAGGACGTTTGTGACCCCATCAGCAAACTGTGCACATCCCACCCCTCCCTGCACCTCCAGCACAAACAGCCACGGGTCGTTCATTCCCTAACTGGAGCGTGGTGGAGCGGGCACATCCAGTTGTTCTGGCGAAGTCCATCTGCACGATTCAGCAGTCCCAGATTCAAAGGGGTTCAAAGGCATCAGCACCACGTCTGGAGCTGGAAAGAGCTGAGTGAGCACAGAGCAGCACCTCCCTCCGCAGGAGACTTCACCCACATGGCTCAGCACCGCCGCGGTCATTGCACACACCGACCTTTGCATCTGGAGCAGAATCCACCCAAGCAGCCAAAGACTTGCCCAGACCCTGACCCAGAGGATTTGTTTTCACACGGAGTTGTGCTTTACACCCTCCCCCCAGACCCTAGTGTCACACGGAGCTGTTATCTCGCAGGTATTTATCAGGTTTATCCCTCCAGGAATTTGCCTGGGAAGGGGATGTTTGCACGGCAGAGCCTTACAAAACCTTTTCTCCAGAGTGATTTCTGAAGGTAGCGTGGGCACCTCGGGCATGTACGAGCACATTCCTGGGCGTTTTCATCCATGATCTCAGGGAAGAGGCAAAGAAATGAAATGCTCTAAAGCTCGCATTCATCCACGTTGCACTAAAAGCCAATCTGGATGAAGAGCAGACTGCTGCTGCAGAGAAGGGAAGGGGGAAAAGCCAACGGTGATTCTGCACACCCGGAGCACCGTCCCTGTGTCCTTTCTGAGGGTGAATCACAGGAGAACTGCAGGCTGCACTAACAGCTCCAACGCTGCAACCCGTGGCCCTGCGTGTACCATGAACAGCAGCACAGCTTTGGGCAGTGGTAGAACAAAGAGAGCAGCTCACAGGTGAATGCTACGACCCCGTGCACAAAGCAGGAGTCACCTCTGTCCGTAGACCTTCCTTCTTCTGCTGTGAAGTTAAAGTTAATTAAGGTCTGAAGCTGCGTGTCCACCTCCAACGGGAAGCAAAGTTTGGGCCCAGACTGCAAGAGATACTTCACAGAGAGCTCTGTGCTGGAGGGCATTAAAAAAAAAAAGGGTATGAAAAATAATAGGAGCTCACCGCACCCTCTCTTCTCCCCGCAAGACAGGAAGATTTATGCAAGACACTGAGCAAAGCCAGATTTTGGATGCTGGCAGCGAGTCAGGGTCTAGCTGCCTAGCTACAGCCTAAAATTAGAGCACCTAAAAATTAACTGTAAGGCTAAAGAACTTTGGTCCCTGCACTGAATGAGCACTGGAGAATTAGTAATAGACAGAAAACCAGCTCTGCAACGCACTGCAGCTGGGAGGGTTTTTTTCAGAGCCACATCAGGCACGCAAGAAATAGGGAGGATTGGTGCTTTTTGCAATTGTGTTTGCTTCTTTTATTAAGGAGGACGTGGAGGCATTAGGAATGGCAATCTGGTTAAATACAATGGGGAAAAAATAGCACATCCTATTGCTGAAAGTTGGGAGAGTTCCACACCGAGGGCAGCGGTGCTCCTTGTCGCCTTCCTGCCTGCACTGTGTGATTCAACACCGGGAGAATCCCTGATGAAAGCTTCTTATTCCCTCTGTCCCCAGGGCTCGTCCCTGTAATGCTATTAGCCAAGGCTGCCTGTCCCATGCTGACCTCCTTGCCATCCCCTCCAGGGCTCACCATTGCCCTGACCACAACAGCTCCATCCTCGAATCCTTCATGGGACCCATCATCCCAAGTTAATAAGAAAAAATGGATGAACAAAAAGGCAAAATTGGCCCTATGACCAGAAGCTGCATGGACATAGCCAGGAGTCATCCCTTGGGATCTGCCCATTTCTGGTGCTTTCCATCCCTGGAGCATTTTGCCAACTACCATCAAACAGTTTGGGACCATCAAACAGGTGCACCCAAGTGCTGCGAGCACAGAGGAAAGTTGAGCAAACCCTCCCTACACCCCAACCTGCTACTCTCTTCCCTTCGGGATCCAGCCCTGCAGAGATGCTGGGGAGATGACAGTCTGGGGACAACAGACGTGGCCTTGATGTTGAGTCCATATCCATATCCATATCCATACACAGAGATTCGTTTTCATGAGAGGAGAGGAGATGGACACTGCCCATCAAGGACCAGGTCTGCCTTGTGGTGATGCCCCATCCCAGGGGACACCTGAGCTCAGGGGACCTCTGTTTTCCTTTTCTCAAAAGAAGTGTTGCATGGTTGAAAGTTCCTTGTTCTGATGAATGAAGAAGGATCTTGGAATAGAAATGCACCTCCTTCCCCTGGAACATCAGCTGAGCAGCACTAATGCACTGTCCCTATGGCACTCCATGAGTTGTATGGCAGAAGGGGTTGGTGGACATCCCACAGGATGCTGGTTTTGATTGCCCCTAGCTCAGCCCATCAAAACAACAACCCGAGCCTTCCTGTGGGGTTGAATAGCTTGCAAATCATGTCTTATCAGAAGCACATCATTTTTGCAATGGTTTTGATAGTCCTGAAAATCCAGAGCATGTTGTGTGGAGACAGATCTACAGACTG
Organism: Odontophorus gujanensis; assembly: GCA_013399175.1. Taxonomy (NCBI): domain Eukaryota; kingdom Metazoa; phylum Chordata; class Aves; order Galliformes; family Odontophoridae; genus Odontophorus; species Odontophorus gujanensis. The sequence goes on along the minus strand of VXAB01004719.1, from coordinate 25,138 downwards.
AAGGGCTGACTTTGGTCCCTCACAGTATTAAGCATGGGGGCTGTATCACATCCAAATAGAGATCAAGTCAGAGTTAACAAAGTCTGCAAGGAGAAGGTTCCAGCCTGATTTCACAAGCCCTGTGGCTCCCAGTGGAGTCGTTCCAGATGCACGTGGGCAGCAGGCACCAGACAGACCCAATCCTGCAACCCTTTACTTACCCAGGGACTCCCATTCACTGCAGCAGGAATGCTTCTGCAAACAACCTCCGTGCAGCCTGGGATTGCATGATCAGGACAGGAAATTTAAAGAAAGAGTGGTACTCCTTGCTCTTAAAATAGGCATTTGCAGGCTGGAGGTCTCAACTTGATCAGGTCAGTCTTGATCTTCTCTATTGTATGTGCAGCCTCTAAATGGATCTTCATCTCACCCCATGATACTGGGGTGTCTAAGTAGATAGGATAGGGTAGGATAGAGCAGAGTAAAGGAGGGCAGGGTAGAGTGGAGTGGAGTGGAGTGGAGTGGAGTAGAGTAGAGTAGAGTAGAGTAGAGTAGAGTAGAGTAGAGTAGAGTAGAGTAGAGTAGAGTAGAGTAGAGTAGAGTAGAGTAGAACAGGGTAGAGTAGAACAGAGTAGAGTGGAGTGGAGTAGATTAGAATAGAATAAAATAGAATAGTTTCAGTTTCAGAAACCATCAATTCCAACATTCAGACTGCTCTGGGGCTGACCCAAGTACAGGGTTGAAGAAGTATAGGTATATAGGAGAAGGGAGAAAGAAGAGCAAGTCGACAAGTTGAAATCACTGGTTATTTTAAATCAAGCAAGCAGGATTGCTACGTTCTCATTAAAAAATGGAAAATAAAGAGATGACGTCAGATTTTAATGACTATTAACAAGGATAAAGCAATAGACCCCTCCATGTTAGCCCTGTTGCTCCCTATGGCCTCATCTCCTCTTGCAGTGGCCATCTCTGTTAGCCTCTATTTCCTCTCTTGCTCTTTTTTAATTGGCCACACTAGTTGGCATTGGCTTCCTTAGAAAAACTTGCAGTCCTATTGTGTCAGAGCTCCTCATGTCTGGGATATCTGCATCTTCCAGACAAGGACTGAGACGGGATGGATTTCACATCTAGCTCAGAGCATCTATGCAGGGCAGAGGTCAGTGCTGCCCTGGCCCACCACTCTGATGGATCTGCACTGCCAAACCTCAGGGCTGGGCATGGCCAAGGCAGCAGAGGGAGAGGTGGCACTGCAATAAAACAAGGAAGAGTGCAGCTCAGTCTCAGCCCAGGTCTGTCTTAGTGCTTAGCCAGTGCTAATGAAGAAAACTATTCCATGTTTTCAACCCGTGGCTGGGGGGAGATTTGTGAAGATGGAGCTGAGGCTGGAAATGCTCTGGATGTGCTGGTCAACTGCCCATCTGCAGCTTGTTAGCATAGAAAGAAAAGAACTCTGGGCAGCAGCAAGATCCCTGCAGCACTGAGTCCTGGAGCCCAGGACACATCTTTGGAAACCCTGAGACAGACCCAGACCATGGGGCAAGAGCTAGAGGAGTGGAGACAGCAGCAAGTCATCAAAGCCAGGTGCATTCACCTCCTGCTCTGAGAGCCTGCATCCAGGACCTCAACAAACCTCAAATAAACCTCAAATCTTCACTGAGGGGTTTATTTTGGTCAAGAGGTCTCTCATCCCTTCAGTTTCTCATGTACTGACCAGAGTAAAGAACAAGAGAAGCAACAAAACCCAGTGACAGGGGAAATGTTGGGTGTTGGTGTCAGTAAGAAGGAAGGGGTATTGATCACTTCCTAGCGGGTCATGCTAAAGCTGGCCCCACAAAAGATCTGTTGAAGCCTATTAGCTAAGGCACATCCTGGGGGAAATCCTCTTAGAGCAGTGGAGGTGAGAATGCAGATGATATTACCATTCCCAGGACTGCCAACAGAGAGAAATGGGGCCGGGAAGGGATGTTAGGAGGTCAGCAGGGATGTTCCCTTTATTTAAAAGGGAGGCTCAGGTACACTCATCCCATGTGTCACCAGGATGGTGCAGTGCTCACCTGCTTTTAAAGACCCTCAGTGATGAAGAAGCCACGACCTTTCCAGCCACTCTGTTCCAAACCATACTCCTGGTGATAATCACACCCATTGCTGTTTCCCCCATCCGCTGTGGATGTGAAGTCAAAATCATTCCCCTCTCTGCAGCTGCCCACTATTATTACTTCTAAATCCACTCTTCTGCAGATACCCCGCATTTATGTGGGGCCAGATGGCCTTCAGGGATCCCTTCCAACTCAGGCCACTCAGAACCTCTATGGTAAGTGTGCATCTGTATCTATATTTTGATTATCATCACATCTTGTCGCCAGGGCTGCCATGAGTCTGAATGTGCTTCCAACAGAAAAGAGCCGTTGGGGTTGGGCTGTGATAGGAACACGTCCATCTTTTCCCAAGTCCTTCGATGTTCCCAAAGCACGGCTCCATTTTCTACTGAGAGATCTCCCCTGGAGAGAGCTGCAGCGTAGAAGTGCGAGTGGTGGATGGGGATGTGACCAGAAAAGGACCATCAGGGCACCCAGGACAATTTTCTGCTTCTTTCCTTCACGTATTCATGAGCCAAACCCATTCTCATCCTCGCACAGAGCATCCCTGGTGTTGCTGTTATTTTCATCCCGTCCTGCTGTGGTTTCCTCCAGTTCTGGCAGCTTCCTGTGACCTGGGGAAGATGTCCAGGGTGTTGACACACACTGGATGTGATGCTCGTGAGCTCAGGCTCAGAGCATCATTGGGGTCACAGGAGCTCCTGCTCTGCTGCTCCGGGGATTATAGGTCTCATTTACGTGTAAAGTGCTCGGCAGTTCTTGGAAGCAAGGAGTGGGATTTGTAGGTAATGCCACGGCCTGATATGAAACAGCCCAGAAAAACCCTTAACCCTCATTCTTTCACCTGAGGGACACGAGGTGACCTGGGTGAGGGGGCACACGCTCAGAGCACGTCTCTCTGGTGGAGGTCTGGGGCTGGGGAGTAAAACAAGGTGCTTAGCTCAAGGGATCTGCTTTTTAGAAGGTGGAAGCCAAGCACTTTGTAAACACCCCTGAAAATCCTGAGCTCACGTATCTCCCTGCTGGAGGAATCCTGTAGCTGTGTGTATACACCCCTGGCAGCATGGGGCTGTTCTCTGGGTTCAGAGTACTCTGTGATGTGGAGCTGAATTCCTCCAGCACCCACACGTACCCTTGGCCATGAGGTTGTTTGCAGTGAGCCACCACGTCCTGTCCTTGCAAACACCCTGATTCAGGTGAAGATAAAAGTACTGCTTGCTTGCATTTGTCCCTCTTGAATTCTAGGTGATCAAAACAGCCCAGAGCATGGCTTGCCCTGGGGAAATATACACATATATATGTATATATGTTCTGTGCATGCACGATTTTCTGTTCATGCACAAATTTCTGCACATGTGTTTCCAGCACCTGCATTTTCTGCAGTCATTTCATGAGTCCAAGTGCTTTCAATCCATTCCCACAGTGCTTCCAAGCCATTCCCATAGTGCTTTTGGTCTGTAAGGCCCAGTCCATACTGAGCTGCTCATCACAAACACTTGGTCTGCTTTTGGTCCGATATATCAACCTCACCCAGACTAATAAGGCACAAATCCATTTAGCTCAGAGCCATTGCTTTGTACTCCAGATCCAAAACGTAGGGCTGTGACGAGCTGCTGTTACAGAGCTTTCCCCCACTGATGAACAAATGCTTCCTATTGAAGGTCTTGTGTGACCTGAAGCATGGGACCCCCGCATGACCCGGAGGTGTGCTGCTTTGGCAGGTTACTAGTGTGGAATTTAGATGGCTCAGTGCCACTCAGAGCCAGCTGGGGATGGACATTTCCAGGTTTCAGGTCAGGTATTAAGAACAATTCCTTCTCCAGAGAGCAGTGATGTGGTGGCACAGGCTGCCCAGGGAGGGGGGGGTGAGGCCACCGTCCCTGGAGGAGTTCCAGAGCCATCCTAACCCATGGTTAGGATTTGTTTGTCCTCTGCACGTGGGAATGTGGCACTGAGGAGCAGGGTCAGTGGGCACAGCGGGGTGGGCTGGGGTTGGGCTTTGGGGATCTGAGAGGTCTTTTCCAGCCTTAACCTCTCTGTGATTCCATGAGTGGGAATGGCAGTGATGGGTTGGTGTTTGGACTTGATGATCTTGACGGTCTTTTTCCAGCCTGTGTGATTCTGTGAGTGGACGTGGTGGGGATGGGTTGATGGTTGGACTTGATCTTGGAGGTTTTGTCCAACCTCTGTGATTATGTGAGTCTATGATTCTGAGAGTGGGCATAGTGGGGTGGATTGGGGTTGGATTTGGAGATCCGAGAGGTCTTTTCCAGCCTTAAAGATTCAATGAATCAATGATTCTGTGACAAGGGCAGGGCCAGGAGTAGGCACAGACTTAAAAAATGAAACCAGGCATCCCCAATATTCCTGCACACAGCACATGGGTCAAAGCAGGTTATTTCTCTGACAGTGAGGCAGGCTGAAAAAGGACCATCGAGATCATCAAACACCCAACCCATCACTGCCATTCCCACTCATGGAATCATAGAGATATTGAGGCTGGAAAGGACAAGCTTTATTTTGCTTGGCATTCCCCCTCTTGGGGAATTAGTCCGTATTTCGTATTCATCACTTGTCAGAGGTTTTCTTTTGGGCCTCGTGATCTGAACCCGCTAAGTAAGGCAAATCCAGATTAGAGCCTCTCGCAACAGAAATACAGGAGAGATCAGAGGGAGCTGGATGGAGGCAGGTGAGGAACACCAACTCACTGCTCTCCTCAATATTACCCTATTTTTGAATTCCGGATCTCCATAGGTGCCCCAGAAGGCTGAAATTTATTACTCCAACCTTATTCTACCTGCACGGGAGTCACCTTGTTGTCTGTACCCATGCCTGTGATCCTTGCCCATGCCACGAATGAGGTCCCACACCCTGCTTCCTCCCCATTTCCTTCGTCCCCACAATATCACTATCCAAGCATCCATCCAACATCTCCCCAAATCCCACAGTCACCCAATCCCTGGGCTCGTTTCTCAAATCGAAGCAGGAAGAGGGAGTGGAAATGTTGCACTTAAACGTGCTGTGTTGCTTTGGGGTTACTTTGACCTGCCATCTTGGGTGACCCTTTATGCCTCAAACAGAGCCCGTCCTGAGCTGCAGAGCCCAAACTGAAACGTAACTGCAGCCTGGGAGGATTCTGACTGACCCGAGCTCTTGGCTTTCCCTGGTGTTTATCTTGTCTTGTGTTGTAGTGGAGGAGTTTTAATCCTCCAGACATGTGCCAAAATAGCACAAAAGCTTCTTGTCTTACAGCACTTTGCTCAGAGACATCTCTGGTCCCTCAAGAAGACCCTGCACTGCTCTGAGCCCCCAGAACAGCCCCCAGAAGCAAGTTTGCCTGTGAATCATTATTCCTCATATTATATTTAATGCAAGCCCCAGCCACTGGCCTCCCCTGGGTTGTACAGGTCTCTGAGGAATCAAGGACACGTTTCAGCCTTGGAGATAAAACTGACCTCAAGTGAAGCCAATTATATATAGCCACTGCCCTTCTCTGACCCCTCTCCTCCAGCTTCGTCATTTTCTGGCTTGGGGTCTCACATGTCTCCAAATGCCCCATAAGCCCTCAGACAGCTCCAGTGTCCTTTTCCCCATCTCCTCCTGGGATATTTTCCCAGTTATCAGTTTTCTACCTTTTCTATCTCCAGGGGTGGTGTAACTGGCTGGGAAGGTGCTGGACCATCCCATTTCTCAGTTAGGTGCTTCTCTGACATCAGAGGCATCACACAGGTGGATCCATGGAGGGGAAGAGATGGAAAATGGGGGATTCCATCCTTTAATGTGACTCCTCTGTCAGGTTGGGACAAGGTCATGCCACTTCTACAGATCCAGACCTTCCTACCTGTGATCCTTGTCCATGCCATGAATGAGATCTCACACCCTGCTTCCTCCCCATCTCCTCCCACTCCACAATATCACCATCCAACTGCCCATCCAACATCTCCCCAGATCCCTCAAGCACAGGTAATTTCCTCTCCTTTTCTTTTCCCATTGCATCAAGATCCCAACTCCTCGTCCCTGGCCCCAGAGCCCTCTCCTATCCCCACATCACCCCATCTGTACCCTCAGGGACGTCCCCATGGCTCCCCTCCAGCACTGACCCCCTTCCAGGCTGCTTGCAGGAGGTCACAGTGGTGTTGCTGATAGCAGGACCAGCACAGAGGAAGGCAGAGGGAAGGACAGGAAAGAAGGGTAATGCCTCAGTGCTGATGAGCAGCAACAGAAAAGGGTGGGAGATAATTACTGCTCTTTTCCTAGTGCATAAATCTTTGTCTCGCTCAGGCACCTCTGCCCTTAATTAAGGACAGAAGAAAAAAATTCTGTTAATAGAAAGCCATCAAGAAATCATAGCAGGTGACCTGCTTTATTTGACTGGATTAAGGGGGTTACAGGAGTGGTTAGCCATGTCAATAAGGGCTCCATGCATTTTTTTCCCATTGCTGCTGGTTTTCTGGGGACAGGAGGGATGTGCAGCCAGTCGTACAGGTGGAGTAACTTCACAGTGGCTGAAGCAGGGAGAAGGTGAAAGTCAAAAATCCCACAGCAGTGGCCCCGGAGTCACTGGTTTAGGAGCAGAGCTGTGTGTTCAGCTCGTTAAATGCAATTCCTACAGTGACAAAAACCCTCACAGGTGGGAAGGAGAGAAAGAAGCAACAGAAGAGAGGGAATGTGATTGTACAAGGGCTCTCTAAGGGCAAAACAAAGCTGATCTGAGCAGATGGCTTCCTGCCACCTAAAACTTCCACGCTGCAAAATCCCATTAAGCACAGAGTTTAATAAAGTTCTGGATATCAAGGAGCAGCAGCTATTTAAAGCCTTGAGCCCTTGCCACGCGTGGCTTTGTGAGCCATATTTCCTGTCCCAAAGCACTTCTCCCATCTCCTGGCCGTGCTCTCTCCTTAGGAAATGCTGTTGTTTGAGACACAAAGCGCTCAGTGCTGGTGCTGCTGTGGTGTTCCCACTGGAGGGACTTGAGGTTCATTGTAAGCAGTGCTCCTCACACAAGAAGTGATTTTTTTTTCCAGTAAAGGTCTTCATATCCTTTCAGGTATCTTTGAGGAATCAACTTTTTTTCCAGCACAGATTTATGCAGGTAGACCGGGAAAATGAAACTTGAACTGTAATGCAAAGGAAAGAATAACTCATCTCTGCCTGTTCAGGGTACCTCTATGGCATGGAGGACAGCTGGGAGGTGGGAGTTTGTGCTGGGGAGTTTCAAAGGTGTGGGGTTGGTCGGACAGGATTTTGTATTATTATCTTCTGTGTCCCCTACAGGGAGGAGTGATAAAAACACTGGGAAAACCAAAGCCTTCTCCCCACACTGTGTGGACCACGAATTACCCACAGCTGAAGCGAAACAGTCCCAGGGACAAAGCAAAACTCAGAGCTCGATGCCCACGATTCTGCCTTCCACGAGGAGCTCTATATGAATTCGAGGTGACTGTCTTCTGGGACGTTATATTTAGCTTTGTGTTCCTCAAAGAGCTTGTTCAGCTCTTCTAAGTATTTCTGATGGACTCGATCAACTTCTTCCTCCGACGGCTTGTGCTTCTTCGCCACAGGAATCGGCTTCCCAACTGGAAAACAAGAGCAACCCTTAGCTCAGGTGTCTCTGGATGCTTTGCACGTGTTAGCACAGAGATGCAGTCCCACCTTTCCAAGGATGCATGTTGATATGACCAGCCGTGGTCTGGGAGACAGCACAACCAACGAGGTGGGGAGATGGAGGTCCAGCCCAGTGCAGCTCCTGCAGCTGCTCCTAATATCTCAGATGCATTTTTCAAAGTCAAATCTACATAATTTGATTCCAGCCCCTTCCCATCTCCCCGAGCTACTGGCAGAAGGACACTTGCCTTGTTCTGTCTGCTGACTCTAATTGTGTTTGTCAAGCTTTGTCATTGTGTAACACTGTTCCTCATCGAGCTAATGAGGAGCCCTTGTGATACTGTGCTGCTTGTAAAACCATTGAGTCAATCCAAACAGGCTGTAAAACAATTAGGAATAATTGCTGGCTGTCAAACCTAATCAGCAGGTTGAGCCCTGACCTTTCCAAACAGCCTCTTTAATTACATTAATTCGGGCCATCAGCCGTACCGTGGGCCAAGCGTGGAGCTGTTGAAACCAGGTGGAACTTCATCACAACCAACACCTTTCTTTAAATTCAGTCTCCCTTGTGCATGGTCTTCGATCAAAGCAGCCTGCCTTGTTTGTCTACAGATAGGCTGGGGCTTGTGCCTGCATCTGCACGGGATGCTGGGCAAATCATATAGGCCCTGTCTTACTTATGCTTGTGGGATTGGCTTGGCACCTCAGCCTGATGCCACAATAGGTGTTTGCACGACTTTGTTGTGGTGGGACTGAGGCTGGATGCATCCCATGAAGGCACTGGGGCACCTCAATTTGCTCTGGGGCTTTCTCAGCACTGTTCAGACCACTTGGGGTTCTGCAGGATGACCGAGCCAGAGTCCCAGACTGGTGTTTTCAGGGAGCCCTGTGTTATCCTTTCTCTGTGCTAACCCGTTTGCCCTGAAGATGCTCCAATACCACGTTCAGCTAAGTGTGTCACATCACAGCTTCCAGAACTGCCTGAGCATTCAGGCAGACTTGCCCAATTACATTTTTAAGTTTTTCTTTACATCTGCAGATGGGGAATTTTGCTGCCTTAGGGAAACTTATCCCAGAACCAAGGACATTTTAAAAAGTTTTTTTTTTTTTTAAATGAAAATAAAGGGCCGAGAGAGGGGCAGGGGAGCGGTGGGAGGTGCTCCATTGCCAGCAAGTTTCCAGCCCATGGCAGCTCATGCTCTTTGGCTCAGCAGAAAGAAGACGTGGCCCAAGGACCATCTGTGACCACACTTTGTCCAGGCTTTTGCAGAGGAGGGACTTACTCACGGTGTTGATAGGCCGGCGGTAGGGGACCAGCCCAAAGCTGTACTGGAAGATGCCTCTTGCATGGAAGAGGGGAAGGGAGATGCCCATGATCTGCTGGAGCTGGTGCTGGATCCACCGCAGCCATGAACCCTTGGGGTTGCTCACCTGGTCGAAGAGCTCATTCTCCCCAAAGGAAAAGGCAGGGACCAGTGGGGTGCTGCAGGGAGATGAAACCAACACATGGCCATGAAGATTAGTGAGGCCAACCCTGAAACACCCTCCCTACACCCCCAAAATCCACTAGGATCATCCTATTGACCGCCCACAGACCAGAGCATCCCTCCCCAAGCACCCTGGAACCCCATCCTTTGCATCACCCCCGTTCGATTGCCACACGGACAAATCCCTTCCTATTCCTCAGCAGCAAGGTGCAGGATCCCGGCCGGGCATCCAGAGCCTCCTGAGCTCCACCAACGATGATGGCCAACAGGTTTCCCCCCTCTGGCTTCTGCAGCACATGGTACGCACTCTCCTTATCAGAGGACACAAGGCCTGGGAGGTAGAGAGGAATTAAAACGGAGCATCAGTAAAATCTGCACCAATACGGTTTATTCCCATTTTCCCTGTTCATCCAGCTGAAGAGAGGTGCTCAACGCTTTGTTTTCAGTTTTCCAATGTTCTGGAAATCTCAGCCCAACTCCTCAGAGTGGTGCGGGGCTCTTGCGTTGCTCTGCCATGTCACAACACATGGTGTTAGCTGCAGTTTAGCCCCAGGGAAAATCTGTTTCTATTTATTGCCAGGTGAAACCATGTCCAACTCTGAATCCTTCCAGAATCAGTGAAACCTCAGCTGTAGGTCACAACACACTGAAGTCCACACTCCTCTCACCTGGGTTGGGAACTCAGACCTCGCCGTTGCAATTCCTCACTCTCCATGTAAATACTTCTTCAGCAGCAGGAGTGTACATGGACAAGAGGGGGCTGGATGCCCTGGGCACCTCACGTGGGGCTGGATGCCCCACCCCACTCACCCCAAGAGCTGATTCAGATGGAGAATTGGTTGTACTCCAAGCCCACCAGTGAGGGATGGAGTCCAGGTCTCCAAAAATCTCTCGGAGCCCTTTCCTTTTTCTCTGTTTAATTTTTACCTACTCCTTTTCCTTTCTGCTTCCTGTCCTGACAGGTATTGTGCAACACTGTGAGCTGCCACTGGTAACTGCTTTGTTTCAGAGAGTTTTTGGGTGCCACATCCAACGCCTGTAGATGCCACACATTAAGGCCAAAGGACTCCTTGTCCTTCTTGGGCCTCCCTGATGTTTTCCCTCTTTGCTCTCTAAAAAACATCCAGTTCACCCACTCATCCCACCGCTCCCTGGTGCTTCCATTCTGCTTACCTCCACTCATCAAGTAGTCCCTTAAGAAGGGGATACGAAACCATGCGGAGAGCATCATCAGGTGAGGGGTGATGCCTGGGAAGATGGTGGAAAACCCCGACGCCTCTGTGCCAAAGTTGATGAAGGCTCCCACTGCCAGGACCCCATGGGGGTGAAATCCCACCAGGTAGTTCTGCCTGGGGTCCAACTCCGCTGTTTTCACCAGCTGGACAAGGGATGGGACAGAAGTTAATGCTGTCAGCTCAGTGCATGGACCTCTGGCTACGGAGGATGGGAGGGGTCCCTTGCATCCATCCTGCCTTCTGCTGGGAAAGATCAGCTGGAACAGCACAAATGTTGTTCTCTGAGATGCATTTCATTGCCTGTTTTTATATCTCCCCCCATTTCTTGGTCCAAAAGTGACGTTTCTAATGCTATAGTTCTTTAAAAGTGGGTTGGGTTGGAAGAGACCTTAAAGATCATTTAGTCCAACCCCACTGCTATGGACAGGAATACCTTCCACTACATCAGATTTCTCAAAGCCTGCGTTGCTTTGAGCTGGCCTAGATGATGATAGGAACAAACTGTCTTTAAAACCTCCTCCAGTACCTTTTGCAATATGGGAAATAAAAAACCCACAAAAAGTGAGATAACCCCCCCCCCCCTCCCCATATAGCTCCTTATAACCACCAGCCCACAACCAGAACCACCCTAGTAGTGATTGCCCTATCCTGAAGCACATTGAGGAATTGAAGAATGCTTTGCACATCATTAGGTGAGACCCCCAGCTCCCAGGGAAACAAAAGTAGTGGCTTTCTTTACATGACGGACCACCCTACAGGTGCCCAGCAGCTTGTGCTTGTTTTTGTAACCTAAAGAAACCTGCAGGCCCATCAGGGAGCAATGGATGTCTGCACCCCAGTGTTGTTGCAATTTTACCAGGAGTAAGAAATCATAAAATCATTAAGGCTGGAAAAGACCTTCAAAACCATCTTGTCCAATCATCAGCTCACGAACACCATGCCCACTGACCATGTTCAGCCTTCAGGGATGGACAGTGTGGACTGCAGCACATGGTTGGCCCTTGCGGGATGGCTAAGGAGCAAGCCAAAATTCTGGGCCAGTTTTGAGAAATGAGAAGCAGTGCATGGGTGACCCAGAAGGGGACGATTAAAGACAAACAACAGACAAGATTTGGCCTCTGTGGGTTACACCTGTGGTGTTCCACCTGGAATGGAAGGACCAGTGTGACCAAGTCAGCCTCGAGCAGTGCCACTGAGGAGACCCTGAAATCCCAACGCTGTGCAGACAGCACGTAACCCTGCCAGAAGCATCCAAAAGCCAAATGCTGTCTTTGCACCCCTTGAGTTGATGCTCTCGGTCCCAGAGCTACCCATTACAAAGCCACCATGGATTTCCAGACAGCTCAAAGCTCTTACATACAAGGAGAAACAAAGCCCTCTGTGCTTCGCCCCATCAGTGCTTTGGGTTCAACTCATATGCAGAGAGCAGCTAATGGGGCATGTGTTTTCCTAGAAGCACCCAGCTCCCTGAGTTACACTTTACTTTTTGACATCAGGGCTAATTCCCCATCTGTCCTAAAGCACTATTGACTCTACACATGTGCCCACTGAAGCGCCTGCTCCTAATGAGAGGAAGAGACAAACAAAGTCCCCATCACCACCCAAGGGCAGGAAGAGGGGCAGATGGCTGAATTGCTGAGCCCCTGCCACGATTTGCTCTGTTTTTGAGTAATCTCAGCTTGCATCAAAGTATCCTGTACTTATCTTCAGCTTCCAAACAACCTTTCATCTCTGCGTGATTTATAAGCGGGGTGAGATGCTGGGATGTGTCACCAGACACTAAATCTCCTGCTGTGTGAGAAGGGAGGGTGGCAGCGGGCTCAGCTCCTGGGTGCACCCCGAGGTTGTGCCACCCTCCTTGCTAATGAAAACTGGACTTGAGCAGGCACCCAGCCCTGCAATCTGCTCCAAACCATGCTAGGACACCTCCCATCCCTAAAAGTCCTCCCTAGGAGATGCTGTTTGCTGCTCTCCTCAGTGAAAGAGGATGGAAAATCAGTGTCCAGTGGAGCTTACAGGAGGAATTGCTTCTGATACGTGATTCCTTGTGTCTCTTAGTGGCTTCAGTGCCACCAAAATCTGTGCTACCAATCGTAGTTGGGTCTGAATTGGGCCTTTAGAACCATTCGTGTGTTTTGTGGCTCAATCATGAGCTAAGCATCCAGAGCCCTGCTCTAAGCTGAGGATAACTAAATGGTAGGAGCCTTGATGCTCAAAGTTTGATGACCTGGTCAAGGTGGAGCTGTCCCCTGCAGCACCAGTCACATCTTAATGGCATTGTTGAAGTAATTGCCTCTTTCAGCTTTACAAAGGAAGGGAGAAGGATTCCCTGTCTTTGTCACAGGGCTCATGATTTGACCAGAGCCTACAGAGAAACCATTTACTTGAAAAAGACCAGGAAAGGAATCTGTAGCAGAGGACAGACTTGGATAACGTATCTTACGCCATAGATCAGCCCCTGGATGCTAAACCACCCTTCTCCTTCTGGAAACACTTCAACACAGCCACTCGATCCACCCATCTGGATTTTCCCCACCGTTTGTTCTCTCCTTCTCCACCTCCAGCCAACAGCAAGCTGTTCCCAGGCTCTGTGTGCTCCGACCCCAGTGTGCACAATGGGGCAGAGGTGCAAGGGGTGGGAATCTCGTTCCTCATGGCTTGGCTGGGTTGTCACCTCTGCTCCTGCTGAATGGCATCTGCTGCTCTGCTCTTTCTGGGTGAGCTGAACATTAATGATTATCAAAGGACTTGAGGGTCCAGCCAAGCTGGTCTGTGTGTAAACACCTAAGGGAGACACATTCTTGTCCTGAAGTTTTTCTTGGTAAGGCAAGGCCAGTTTCTCATGTCAGAGGGGTGACAAATTAATGCATGGAACCTTCATCACCAAAGCAAACAACTGTTATCAGCGTGGGGTCATACACTCCAAACTGAACCATGGGTGTGCTGCCTTGTCGGGCTTCCTCTTATCATGGTTGGGATGCTGGCTTGTGTCCTGGATGCTCATCGCAGCCCTGACCCCTCATCAGTGTGTTGTGAGTCCTGGTGGCAGGGCAGAAGGCTTCTAAATTCTAGATCTGGGGTTAACGTGGCCCTCCCAGCTCATAAATTTGAAGGATGGGGTCTAATTTATCCTTCATGGATTTCAACATTGCTGCAGAGGTTCTGTGCTCCCAATGACTCCGTGGAAGTAGAAACCTCCTCCTATTCTGTGTACCAAACATGGGTCCAGGACATGGGAAAAACCCTGCCTCAGATCTCTGGTGAGATTTGCTCCATGCACAGTCACCAGCCATGTTAGGGAAACGCATGCAGAGACTTTTAGAGGCTCCTGTAAGAGACCACGTACTGGTGAGGATCTCAAACAGATTTAATTTTAAACTGGACCAGCTAAAACACAGTAACATCACAAGTAGATGCTCAGAGCTGGAATTAAAGTGGCCTTCATTTGTTATTTGTTTGGTTTTTCATTTCATTTTGCAACTGAATTAGTCTAATTAGGGCTTCCAAGGGACTGCATCAGCACAGGATTTCAGCACTGCTTTAATGAGGCTGTTTTAGTTCACCCTTTGAGATGTGGCTGGGGATTTTGGTTGTCACCTGTGTGCTGGACACCATGGGAAAAGGGAGGGTGAGTCCCCATGTAAAACTGGTGCCACAGTGCTCGAAGAAAGCAACATTCTCTGTTTTACATCAGCATATCCTGGAGTCAGAACAACACCTAGCCCCCAGCCAGCCTTGTTTGTAGGGCTGGAGGGATTTAAAAGTGGTTGAGTGGGGAATTGGATGGAGTCAGATTGAGATGAGCATGGTCGATGCACAGTGCTTGCTGTGCCAGCATGCAGGCAGACAGGGAGTGTGCTGACTTGCCATGTCATCAGATCCTAAGGAACTGAGGAACATGTGGTGGGAGACAGGGATTGGTCAGGAAAGCTGGTCAGAAAACTTGTACCTTCTTCATTCAGTTTCCCAAACTGAACTCTGATTGTATTTCTATTACCCTGTGGCCCCAAACTCACTTCAAATGATGTTATGTTCATTAATCTGCTCTTAAGTAGGACCAACCTCTGTTCAGTTTCACCCTAAGCAAATCCTCGGATCTCTTACCTTCCACCCAGGCACCTCCATAGGGCATCTCACACAGGAGGAAGCATGCAGCCACGTCCTCCACGGGAGGACAGCACCCGAGGAGCCAGCCCCAGGAAGGAGAAATTGTACCAAGGAGAAGTCATCACATCACCTAAGGGTGATGGGAGACTAAGGGGAAGGCAATCATCTGAGTGCTGGCAGCTGTTTAGGAAAAATGAGGTTCTGGTCCCAGCAACAGAAAGATCCTGGGGAAATGACTCTGGGCACTGATGTTTACTCCAGGTGTCACAGTACCTAAGTCACTTGAAGGCAGAAAAGAGAGGTTCAAGTCACAGGGAAAGGAAGCTCTTCAGAAAATGGGGGAGAGCTAACTTTGGGTCACTGTGCTGTATGCTACTTTTGTCTGAACAATCCTTCTCCCCTCCTCTAGCCAACAGAAGGAAGCAAAATGAAAGCCAGAAGTACTGGAAATCAGAAATGATATTTAACATCATGGGCTGAAGCACAGGATCCCCAGCTACAAACAGTACTGTTCTGCTGTGAAAAGTAAGAAAATATTCCTGGCAGGGCTTAGTTCACGTGTGTGACCACACCACTCTGCAATGCCCTGTGCCTATCTGGAACCACAGCACACGCAAATACCCCCATCATGGTTTATGCAATGATGAGAAATGAATGAGCTCCCAGGGGTCTGCAAGTCTCCAGTTATCCTAGCAGCAACAAAAAGAAACCCAACAAGAGCCCAAGCACAGTGAAAGAGGTTGGGACTCTGCCAGGTGCTATAGATAACAACGTCCAACTGGAACTTGTAGAGTCATAGAAGCATCAACGTTGGAAAAGACCACTAAGATCATCCAGCTCAACCAGTGAGCCCTCGAAGATAACCCCAAGGATGGTAAAATGTGTCCTGTGGCTCTTCACGAGGGGAAAACAGTACCCTGAGGACCGCAGGAATCTCCTACACACAGAGACATATTTCAGATTGGTGAGATGATGTCTGCTGGGCTGCTCTGATTGATGACAGCACCTGAAGGTAGGATTTGTTGAAGGCCTTCCTCTTCCTCGTGCCCATGGTGCTCCTCAGCTGAGGTTACGAGAGCAGCTTGGAGGAGGAAGGCTGGTGAGGAGTAGGAAGCCTTGGCCACAAAGAATACTCATAGAATTGTAGGATCATACAGGTTGGGAAAGATCGCCAAGGTCATCAAGTCCAACCATCAACCCATCAATGGTGGAAAAATTGCAATGCTGGGTGTATTCCTTGTGATAAAGAGACCACGATGATAAAGGATGCTCCTTCTGGTGGGGAAGGACCTCTGTGAAAGGAGGCAAGAGTTTGGGTAGAGACCTGGAAGTGGCAAACAAATTGTCGGCTGCTTATTGAACACAGCTTTGGTAGAGCATCCGAAATCCCACTTGGAGGTACCATCAGCCCCAGTAGACATCGTGGGACATCTGCTCAGCCATGAACTGCCCAGAGAGATTTGTTGTGCATTTCTGGGGATATTCTCTCCACTTTTAAGGCTCAGCTGAGCTCAGCATAGTTCGCAGGCTTATCACAGTCGCGTGAAAATGAAGACGAGACTATGGTTGAAATACAAACAAACAAACAAACAAACAAACAAACAAACAAACAAACAAAAAAACCTTCCTGGGAAAGATGCTCCTGGGAAAACGCCTGGGACCTCAGTGCTCAACCACTTTTTACAGTCACTCAAACTCGCTCAGGCCCTGGCAATCCCCTCACTCAAATAAGGGCAAAGCAAAGAGTGAAGCAATTCTTCTGCACGACTGAGGTCGGCAGAGGGTGCTCCTCGCACGCGCTGGGAGCCTGAGTGCTCCTGCAGGGCTGATCCTCTCTGCAGCAAAGTACAAATTCACACTGCCTAGATCTCCGGAAAACAGATGCTCACCCCAACCTCTTGTTGCTTCTGCAGCAGCAAACACACCCAGGGATCCCATAGGAGCAGCATTTAAATCCCTTTCCTGAAATACCCGAGGGCAGAGCAGTGCAGGCAGCTCTTGCTGCCTCCCCACCTCCCAACGCTGACGCTTGACCGCTGTAAGTTTGCAGAGGGGATCTGGGAGGATTAGGAGCCTCATTTAATCTTCCCAGAATAACTAATCCACCAGGGCTGGCCGAACTCAGTCTACACACAAACACAGCCCGTGGTGCTGGATCCACGCCCCATAAATCCCACTCCCCATTTACCTCTGATCTGGATGGGATCTGGGGCAAGCAGGAGCGTGTGGCTCAGAGCAAAAGCTCAGCTCAGTTCTGCTCCTCATGAGCTCACAGGATGGCAAAAACAACATTTGCAGTGCTTAACATCTACACTGCTAGGGACAAATAATTTCTCAATCACAAATAACTTATTCGAGCTCATGCTCGAAGGATATGAAATAAAATGCCTTTCAAGAGAGGGAAGTGCATAACTTCTCCCAGAGCAGCAAGGACAAAGTCTGCTCCAAACCCTCCCCGCCCATCCCAGTATGCTGTAACCAAAACCAGTAGCTATGCTCCCTCTACTGGTCTTTCTGCCCGGCAGTGCCACCTGGGAGGGAATCACAGAATCAGAATTAGGTTGGAAAAGACCTCTAAGGTCATCTAGTCCAACCATGAACCCATCCCCAACCATCAACCCATCCCCAACCATCAACCCATCCCCAACCATGAACCCATCCCCAACCATGAACCCATCCCCAACCATGACCCCATNCTGTAACCAAAACCAGTAGCTATGCTCCCTCTACTGGTCTTTCTGCCCGGCAGTGCCACCTGGGAGGGAATCACAGAATCAGAATTAGGTTGGAAAAGACCTCTAAGGTCATCTAGTCCAACCATGAACCCATCCCCAACCATCAACCCATCCCCAACCATCAACCCATCCCCAACCATCAACTCATCCCCAACCATGAACCCATCCCCAACCATCAACTCATCCCAACCACCGACCCATCCCCAGGACACACAGACAGCCCAGGGCACTGCTGAGGAGGGAGTGTGCATGGGACAGGCAGGCAGGTGTCACTGGGCTTATGTGGCACCTATGTGTTAGCAAAGAGAGTGGTCTGACACTGCTCGAGCTGTGCTTTATGGCCAGAATTGAATTGCAGAACGTGTGATGTGTAATCTTTACAGTCACATAAATAGAGCGCAGCGTTTCCAGTCGTTCTCTGCAGCAACCTTGAGAATAATGACTTGGGAATTTGGTGTTTCCTGTTGAATGTTGTAATATTGTCTGTCTCTTATGGTAAAACCCACCAGGAGCTCTCCTGGGTTGTGCTCCCATTCCTCCCCAGGAGATTATGATATACATTCTGGGGGATTTACTTTGATGCTTGTCCAGGAGCCCTTAAATCAATGCAAAAGCTCTGGAAAGAGGCTCTGGACAAGGCAAGAGAGTGCCCAGAAAGGAGGGGGATGGCTTGCAACAGCTTTCCACAGTGTCCAACTCTGAAGTTAACTTGAATTTTGCTGATGGAACAAATCTGGGAGGAGTGGCTGACAGCCCAGAAGGCCGTGCTGCTGTTCTACAACATCTGGGCTGGAGGTGAATTGGGCAGAGGGAAACCTGATGAGGTTTAACATGAGCAAGTGTACAGTCCTGAACCTGGGGAGGAATAACCACAGCATCAGTACGGGTCAGTGCTGAGCTGCTGGGGAGGAACTCTGTGGTGGAACACCTGAGGGTTCTGGTGGCCAACAGAGGACTGTGAGCAGAGTGCCCTGTGGCCAAGAAGGGCAATGGGACGTGGGCTGCACTGCACAGAGCGTGGCCAGCAGGATCCAGGGGGGGTCCATCCACGCTGCTCTGCCCTGGGGAGGCCACATTTACTATACTGTGTCCAATGTGGGGCTCCCCAGGTCAGAAAAGACAGAGATCTCCTGGAAGGAGTCCTCTGGAAAGCCACAAAGATAATGAGGGGCCTGGAGCATCCCCTTATGAGGAAAAGCTGAGAGCTCCAGGGCTGCTGAGTCTGGAGAAGAGATGGGTGCTCTATAGAAAATGAAAGGAGAACTTCCCATAAGGTCACAAGTTGCAGGGGAGATGCACTGGGCACTCACATGCAGTTTTTCACCCCAGGAATTATTGTGCAAATCCCCAAAGTGATGCTCAGCTTGATCTGCCCTAGAAAACCACTCTGCAGCGTGGCTCATGGTGCACAGCTCAGATTTGCACAGAACTGTGATGGCCCTGAGGCAGGTCTTTGTCCTGGTCCACGCAGTCATGTCAAGTCAATAGGAAACTAAATAAAGATTAAAGGCAGAGGCCTGTCACGTGCATTAAATAAAGAGGAAATGCTGTGAGAGTCCTTCTCAGGAGAACAACATCTCTGTGAGTCTGCCTGGAGCACCCTCAGCTTTACCCACGCAGCCCTTTCTTCAGTGGAAGGGGATGCTGAACTTCCAGGGAAGCAGAATCTCTCAGGTTTTTGGTCAAAATGTAGAGCAGCAATAAATCACAAGCAGTGGGCAAGGGGAGACGGCCCTATGTGTGCAGTGAGGTTCAGTGGGTGCACATCAGGCAGATGACTGAAGGACGTGTTGGGAAAACATTGGGTCACAGTCATTCTGAGGGCTGGGATGGCCATCCTGCCTCCAGCACCGCGCAGCCCTGGGGTTGGCCCTTGGGAGGATGCTCCTGCAACGTGAGAGCAGAAGGGGCTGCGGATGCTTACCGTGATGGGGAAGTAGTCCCTCATGTGTCTCCAGACAACGCTGTTCCTCACCAGGTGGATCCGCCGCCCGCCCCGGTGCGGTGCTTCCCTGTCCATGAACCACCAGGCGGCGTAGAGGATGCTGAGCAGCCAGAAACGTGTGAAGAGGAGGCCGATGAAGGCAACCGTGCAGCACTGTGCTGGGAGAAAAGCCAAGCGGTGAGCTCGCCTGGAGGGACCTGTTCTGTGCAGCCCTGGGAGGGAGCCCAAGCCCTCTCTGGGCTCTCAGTGGGATTACCGCATCAGAGTGAGGGCAGATGGGGGCAAACAAGTGGTTTCTTGCCCGTCTGCCCCAGGTAACCCTGAGAGCAGCTCGACCCCAACCACAGGGAGCCATCCCTTTCTCCAAGAGCCCCCATACCCGCCCCCCCCCCTCCAGGCTGATGCACCTCTCTGTTTTGAATTTAATTTTTCATCTTCCCTTATAGAAGAATTTTACTCCTTATTGATTTCCTTTTCTTTCTTATCGATTCTGGACCTTTTCCTCCTCCGTTTGTGCTCACTTTAAATCCTGACCAGTAGAGGATTTTCAGTCTTTCTGACGTGGTGTCATCGCAGATTTTATGGGCACGCTCTATTTCGCTCCCGAAGTCATTAATGACTTGGGACTTTCCCAAGTCATTAAAGACGTTTCTGAGTTGTTTCCAGTCAGTACTCAGCTTTGTCCTCTACCTCCTGCCTCCCTCGTGCCCTTTGCTTTGGCAGGGGAGCAAGGGAGGAAAAGTCTGCGTGCAAGCAAGCATCACTTGGCACATCAGATCCCACCCAAGCCCAGCACTGTCTGCTGCACAGAGTCTGGGAGGCACTGAGGACCACTGAGCTGCCACCTGCTAGAGCAGGTACCCTAAGAAGTGCCTGGGAGACAGCAGTCAGAGCTGTGTCCTCTCCACCTGTCCCCCTGTCCATCAGGGTGATGTCTGAGTGGGAATGGGCTGAAAATCCACACTGGCCCATGTCCTTTGGATTCCTCAGCTCATGGGTCACATTAGGATGAGAGACGACGGCCTCCAGTTGTGCCAGTGGAGGTTCAGGTTGGGTATTGGGAAGGATTTCTTCTCCTGTGGGGTGATCAGGCATTGGCAAAGGATGTGCAGGGGGGTCAAGAGGGTCACTGACCCTGGAGGTGGGATTGTGGCACAGGGACATGGGCAGTGGGCATGGTGGGGGT
>VXAB01004717.1:77125-93069 GCA_013399175.1 Odontophorus gujanensis | reverse complement strand
AAAGAAAAGAAAAGAAAAGGGAGAGGAGTGAAGAAGAGAAGAAAAGAAGGAGAAAAGAAGAAGAGAAGAAGGAGAAGAGAAGGAGAAAAGAAGAAGAAAAGGAAATGAAAAAATCCACCAAAAGAAAAAAATAGCATAGCTAGGCTTGGAGCAAAGAAAATATAAAGAATATGCATAGAATAATAGAATAATAGAATTGTTCAGGTTGAAAAAGAAACAATATCTATGATGATGAAGTCTGACTAATAACCTAGCACTACCAAATCTGTCATTAGGCCATGTCCCTTAGCACCACATCTTCACATCTTTTGAACACCTCCCAGGGCAGTCTATTCCAATGCTTCGGAACTTCTTCAGTTAAGAATTTTTTCTAATATCCAACCTAAACCTCCCCTGAGGCAACCTGAGGCCATTTCCTCTCAATCCTGTTGCTCATTGCTTGGGAGAATAAACCAACCTGAACATCCCTACAACTTCCTGTGCAGTAACTGTAGACAGTTCTCCCCCAGACAACTTTTTCTCTGAGCTATATAAACCCAGTCACCTCATTTCACCCCTTTGGGTGTCTGAAGCTGCTGGTTCTTCATCCTGATGCTGCCTGCAGGCTATTGGTATGTGGATGCAGAGCCAGAGGACCAAGAAAAAGTGTCATTCACTGCCCAACAAGGCCTCTTTGAGCTCCCTTTGAGACGCTTCCATGCGAGGTCCTGGGATCATGCCGGAGGCTGATATCTTCAGTGCTGGCACACTGATAGCTGTCCTTCCTGCAATCCCACACAGTGCTTGGCAGCATCTCCCAAGGGCTGTGACCGAAGCTGGGAGAGGGACCACATGCTGCTGCCCCATGTTAGCTGAGAGGCATTATGAGGCAGACTTCTGAGACAGATTTCTCATATGGGGCCAAACCATACTCCACTGCCATTCAGACTCCTTCCACACTTTGATTCTTTTCAGGCATGGCTGAAGGATAGTACTTTGGGCAGCAGATTGTTATCTGGTAAAAGGAGATGTATCCAGCTGAATCAGTGCTTCTGAGCAGCCCAAAGCATTGCTCCAAGCAGATCAGAATGCCTGGGACAGAGGAAGGAGTATGATGCAGAGCATTTGCCCACCAGAAAATGATAGATCTTGAGCTGAGATGTAGCAGAATAGATGAGGACCAGATAAAAAACAGCAAGCATCCCTTGAGCAGGGCCAGGTATGAATGGAGAGCAGCTCACCTGTATGTAAAAAAAGGGGAGTGACAGACACCCTCTGCACCAGGAGGAGTTGCTCTGGCTGTAGCATGGCAAAGGAGACTTAGGTGAGAAACAGGAGAAAGCTGATGCCTACACTTGGGATCATCGTTTGGGAAGAAGCATGGGCCTCACCTTCTCCACAGTTTATATGATGTGCTCAGAGTAGTTGAGTGCCTTGGTGTCAGAGGAAAAAGTGTCTAAGGGTGTCAGCAAGTTGTGGTTCAGAGACAGACATCATATTTTTCACTTAGACCATTTAGATTCACTGGGAAAGCACAGACAGCTTGGGGACAACTAAAGTACCAAAGCACCTGTGCAACAGGAGGACAAACTGTGCACCTAGAACATTTTCCCTGAGCACAGCCAATTTTGTTAAACAGCATCTTGACAGTGGGTGATGTTCACAAGAGCATGAGCAGGTAGTTGTGAGCACTGGGCACAGGGAAGATGAGGAGGTCTGTAAACTGAAATGAGGGGTTTATGCCATAAAAAGTATCTCCATTAAGTCCCTGGATTTGTCTGATTGGTTTAGAGCTAACCAGAGGAAACTGGTCTGGTTCTTGGAGTAAGGATGAGATATACATCCCCCACAGGAACCTCTCTTTCCTTATGGAGAGACACAGAGTGCTGCTCCTGTGCAGAGAACCTGCAACAGTTTGCAGGCAGAGGTTCCCTGAGGATACTTCAGCAGTTGAGTGGCACATGTTAGTAAATCCACCGGGGTTCAGGGGTGTGATGCAGCAAAGCCAAAACTTGTGGGTGCACATTATCTGTGAGGAGTTTGTTTCTGCAGAGAAGGGTGGAGAAATGCTGCTGGGGAGATGTGTGTTGAGACAGGACCTTGACCCAACTATGCAGGTGCCGTTGGTGGAGGTGGGATCTGCAGACTCTCTCTCCCCACAGCCGCCCCAGAGCCATGCAGCACAGCAGAGGCATCGTAGCACCCAGCCAGCAGCACAACCATGTGATGGCAGTGCAGACCGCTGCCCGCACTGCAGCAGAGCAGAGTAAGGCTTGCACGCTGCAGCCAGCTTCTGCAAACTGCTGCACGTCCAGCAAGGGCAGGCAAGACTCCTCTGTGCCGGAGCAGAGTCCCAGCTACGCAGAGAACCAGAGAAGGTGAAGATCTACAGCCTGAACTGCCCTGTTTTCTCCATCTAAAATGGCTGCACATCTGGCAGGCACCCTGGCTTTGTGTTTCTAGCAGTGCAGCAGTCCTGCTAACTCCATCACAGCCTGTAGAGCACTGCTCCCCACATTTCTCTGGAGATTCCTGAGCAGTGTGTCTATGCCATCACCTTGCTGGGTCAGGAAGTGGATGGCATGAGAACCGGGAGCTCTTCGGTGTGATGGGAGACTCACTTTGCTCCCACAAGGGCTGGGGATGGAGGCAGGACCAGCAGGCACACAGGGGATGAATGCAGAGGGCATGGTTTGTTACAGGACCCTACTACTTATGTGGCTATCATCCCTCACTGTGAACACCACTTGTTAGAGATAGAAATGCACGGGGTGATTTTCAAGCTTTTCCAGGCAGCACCAGGGCATTCCCTGGGGAATACCTCCACTGGGCATTGGGACATCTCTGGAAGGGGGCTAGGATGAGAGCCAAGGTTGTATGAGAAGGATGCCTCAGGTACCCACTGCCCAGCCCAGCACCCAGCACCCAATGGGCTGTGATAGGACAAACTCTGCTCTCTGCATCTGCGTTTGCCAATGAGTACACAAAAAAAGTGCAAAGAAAATAAATTCAACTTTATCCTTGACTAAACAACATGGAGACATTTGAGAAAGACCCATCCTACCCTCTGCAACAGCACAGAATGGCACCAGCAAGCTGTCGCATCTCAAGGATACCACTCTATCCTTGGAGTGCAGCAAGAGCACCTACCTAGATAAACTTGGTGCCTGTTCAGGTTATAAAGTTAGGTAGAACTGCAACATCTCCTCTTTAGATTTGACCTTCTTTCCTTTACCTTTCTTGGAAGCATTCATTCTCTTCAGAGATAGTACTCTTGGGAATATGAAGGGCTGGGGGCTGCCTGAATCTAAGCACCAGAGCAAATGAAGCGTCACCGTGGCACAGCATGGTGCACAGATGGTGAATCACCGGACTCCCTGCCGAGATGTGCTGCAGTATTCCCACAGTGTCTCCCAGCTGTTGGACTGGAGGCAAGCACCTCTATTCACTCATGGATGGGGCATGAGGAGCTGCCAGCTTCAGGAAGCATTGAGGCTCCCAGGAAGCCAGGACTGATGCAGCTGGCAAGACTTGGATGGGTGAGCTGGGGGCACAGCTGTGGGATCTTGTTTTGGCTGGGGTCTGGAGGAGGCTGCTGGTGGTTCCCATGCCATGATTACTCTCTCTTCCTTTACTCCTTGACATTTCTCAGCTTCTTGGCTCCAGCAAAGCAGAACATAGTGCTTCATCCTAAAAAATCCTGCCTTTTGGGACCCCAAAGCAGTGGGAGAAAAGACATTTGCTAGTGCTTCTGTACCTAAGCCCCAACCTTGTCCCTTCTAAAAGCTTCAAGCTTTTTCAAGCACACAGGCTTCCTTGCAATACTGAGCAACCAGTCACCCCAGCAATCCCAGAAAAGCTGGTGTGGTGCTTACAGGTAATCACTCTCCTGCTCAGGCACCTCACCACCTGGCACAGCCTGATAACAGTTCAACCCTAAGTCCTTCCATGCACCAGGCAAAGGGCACAAACCTGGGGCTACTGAATGAGGGCTTTCATGTCTACCCGCAGCATGTGTGAGGCCAGGGAAGCTGTGGACTCCTCCGATTCATCCTCCCAGACAATTTGCAGATTGTGACGATAGCGAGGACAATTTATTCTCAGCCATCTGATGCTTTCTCGCCTGAGTACACTCCCACACCAAGGGAGTGCTCAGCAAAACACACTTCTGGAAGAGAGTCTCCTGAGACTGCAAGAGTCCATGGGATTCATCTCTGCAACTTATAAAAGTTTTACTACAAATCTTCTGGCCCAAGTGAGCCAAGAGCTTGCTCTATAAATTACAACCAAGCCAGGGATTAGGAGCTCTAAAACAGACATACTTCGCAGCTAAAAATAAGGCACGGCACAAGCTTGAAGATTTGTTCTACCTAGAAGTTTTATTACACCCAAACTGTATGAGATAATGTGCAACAAAGAAATGCTTAGCGGATCCATCTGCTTTTGGACACGTTTGCCTGTGCAATCACTCTGGAATGAGGCAGTGAAACCGTGAAAGAAAGCGGAGTGAGATGGTGTCATGGAGTGCAGTAAAACTTTCTTCAGACAAAGGAAAAGGTGATCCAACCCCCCCCAGAGCTATGCTTACCCTAATCCTGCAGCCCTGAGGAAACTGTATCTCATGTTCCCAGGGCTTGGAAATGTCTCTTACGTGTGCCCTGGCTTTGCAGCTGGAGAGCATCCAAGGAGACTGAATGGGACCTCAAAGGGACCTTGTGGGTGAAGGGGAGACAAGTGAAATGGAGAGCACCTCCTTCCTCTGCCTCTACTGTGAGCTCCGGCAGTGTTTTGGGATGCCTGGAAAGGAGCAAACCCTGCTTGATGATCTTTTTGCTGAAGGTGAACGGGTTTCCAGTGTCCTGGGGAAGGCAGTGCACCTTAGTGTGCTGGGAGGAGTTCAGAATGGATCTAGCACTGTTTGACTGTCCAGCACAGATGAGATCCCAGCCAAAGGCATAATGGAGGTCCCTTCCCGGGACAGGAACAGGTGCAGGAGCTGTCGTCTGCTCCTTCAGTCCATCTCTGACAGCTGTAGAAGTCCAGGTACACAGTTCTGTGCCGTGCTGAAGCTGGGCTCCCTAAGGTCATATAGAGGAACAGACTTCAAGGAAGTTTTTTCTTTAGGGCAGGGCTTTTTTTTGACTGCAGACATGCCCAGCTTCTTTCTTTTTGAGTCACTGAGCACTACCCAACATGGAGACACACAGAAAACTGTAGTGCTATTGTGGGTCAAAACACGCTGGGAACTGCTCTTACTGGGAGCATTTTGAGCACTAATGGGGAGCATCTCCTGTTCTCTCCAGAACACCTCTCCAGAGTCCCAACATCCTGTACTGGTGTGCATGGCAATTCTCACACACAGGTCAGCGTTTAGCACAGTGGCTTTGCATAAGCTTTGGCTGGTGGAATGCACAAGAAGGAAGGAAGCACCATAAGCCGGCAACATCTTGCTGCTCTACAGAAGTTTGCAGGGAAGTGATGCTTCTGGGCAACATCAAGCTGTGGGGTGAATTGCTGTGACTCTCCAGCACTAGCCCAGCCACTGGGGTTGAGGATACCACACTGGCGATGTTGGGAACAGAGCAGAAGGACCAAACTCAGCCCCAGTATTCCTTTGGGATGCACAAGGGTAGCAGTACTCAGACAGAGGCAGTTTTGAGCCACCCCACCACCCAGCCCCACAGCAGCACTCAAAGCAACTCAGCACTGGCTGGAGCTTTTGCTGTGTCTCCAGGGACCTGCAGCCTCAGGTGTGCCCAGGTGGTTGTCAGGGCCACCAGGAAAAGGCCATTCCTGGGAATATACCCTACATTGAGAGCAAGCTGTGGCGCGCGACAAAGCCATCTGTTTCCATCCTGCAGCTGCTGTCCTTCCCATTGCAATTTACTCTGCCTCCTATAATTTATTCATCCCAGGATGCAGCTTGTACATCTGCAGTATCGTTACTGGAGACACCATTAGCTTGAAAATGTTATAAACCTCTGTGCAGGTGATAAGTTGAAAAGTTAAAGAGGGTTATTGTGGCAGGAAAAAAGGGGTATTTGCTCGGTGTTCATCTCACACCAGAGAGCCGGGCTCTGGGGGGCTGTGGAGGGAGATCAGCAGGCTGGTGTGAACGAGTAAACTGCTGCCAGCTCCCAGCCAGGTGCAAATCCCTCTCTGCTGGATCCACGTGCTGGCCAAGGGGCCTACAGGCATTTCCACATCTTTCTTCCCTCTTGCCTCCTCAGCTGCATTGTTTCCTCAAGCCAATGACAAGAGGGGCTGCAAATCCAGATGTTTGCAGCTGGGCTAGTTACCCATATATGTACCAGCCCCAGCATTGCTGCATGCCCATTGACCTGACAATGGACTGATGAGGATCAGAACAACCCTGGACGCTGCAGGGCTGGATGATCCAACTTCTGTCTCCCCTGTCTGCACACCTCATCAGTCCATTTTACACTGTGTCATTCTGTTTCCTGTGGGTCACCATTCTGCAGCATGTGTTCATAGCACATTGGTTAACTATGTCACCCAAGCTCTGTGCTTTGTTACCAACCAATAGCAGTCCAAGCTCAAGCTTCAACCACCATTTCCCAGTCTGCACACCCATCATCACCCTAAAGACATCCTGAGTCTCCTTCCAGAGCTGCCTTTGCCCAGAGTGCTCCAGGACTGGCCTGTAATGACACAGGATCAGATGGAGGGAATTGATAAACACTAAGCAACAGAACAGTAAGGAAGTTTGAGGAGATCTGCAGGACACATCAGCCCTGAGTATGAGTAGTTCCCTGCCTGCCCAACTGTCCCAGCGCTGCCATATTTTCTCCTCCTTTTTCCTTCCCTTACACACATTAAGGCTCCTGCTCCTCATCCCACTTCACTGTGATTCTGTTTTACTGTGAGAGATGAAAACAGAAGAAGATAGAGATGAAGACAGAAGCACCTTGAAAGGAGGATATGTTCATTTCATTGCCTGGCATGGGTAGCCCTTGCCTGCTGGGATGACTTTGCCCAAAGGTAGTTTCCCTGTTCTTTTTGGGGTGACACGTGGGCTGTGTGCATGATTTTTCCCTCTTGTGACACCAGAATGGGCCAAGCTTCTCATCCTGTCTAGCTCTGCTGCATAGCTCATGCCTTCTCCCCCCCCAGATTCCTGATTCCTATGGAGCAGTGTTGCCTCCTAGCAAGACCTCGTTGTCTTCTGTAGATCCCAGTGTCCCTCATGACTCTCAGTATGCTTTAACACACTGAACTGACTCTGTGTGTCACGGTGAACTAGACATTCTTAGATTGCTGCTGTTGCTTCACATGGACAGATTCTGGGGGACTTCCACTGCAGTGAGCTGTGTCTGGGGTCCTGTCCAGGCATCATGTAAATACTGACACTTTGGAGACAGGTCTGCTGGCTGAGCTGGTGATACCTGGAGGAGGTTTTGTCTACAATGACTCCTTCTGGAGTGTGGGGACCAAGCAAGACTGCACCTGATGGCCTGTAATGGCAGCCAAAACCAGCTCCTACTCACTCCTCTGCTGCATCGCCTTTCTTCCCCGCTGTGTGGCACAACTTTCAGCAGCTCGTATGCGAGGGGAGTCTTTTCTAATTGTTCCTGACTTCAGACTTCTGCCAGGTAAACAGCTTGGAAATTAGTGGAGACAAGTAAATAATTTGTAAATAATCATTTATTTATTACTTTTCCCTCCTTTTCCTGCACAAGCAGATTGCAAGATGCTTCAGAAGTGCTCGCAATTTGAAGCGAGTTCTCTTGTGAAGCATTTCCCACACCCTATGAATAACTTATGAACAGATCAGAGTGAATATTAAAGGCCTGAAAATCCAGAGACTTGTGCTGCTGAGCTGAGTAAGTGCCGCTCCAGCTCCTCAATTAGATGAGCTATCCAACGAAACAGCATGAGGAGGTTTTGCAGTGCTGTAATTAAAATATGCATACATGTCAGTCAGTGGCTTGCTGGTGGGGTGGTGTAGGTGGTGTGCACTAAGAGGATGGTGTACCTTGAGAAATGATGCCATCTCACAGCTGAGGGTCCATGAATGTGATTTGAACGTCAAGAAAAACATTTTCTTTTGGAGCTAGTTCATGCAATACTGTGCTCCTGCGGAGCCCTTCATGGGAAGCAAACGTGACCCAGCCAGCTGGACTGGGCTGATGCTGGTGGTTAACAGTAGAGTTGCTGGGTAGCCTTCTGAGTCCATAAATTACTTGTATGGTGGCAGAAGGCATGCACAGAGTGTTTGAGCCCCAGAACTGCTGAGAGTATGAAGATGCGCTGACTTCAAAGAGCCCAACACTGGGCTCAAATTTGTTGTCACCCAGGTGCTCTTTGCTGGGCATTTATCCACCCTCAAGCTCAGCCACCAGCTTTGTGTTATAAAAACGAACAAACAAACATACAAACAAACAAAACCAAAACAACAACAACAACAACAAAAAAACAACAAAACCCCCCCACTTATGATTATAATTCACTCACAGAAAGGCTCCCTACCCCCTGCTTGGCTCCCGAGCACTACATGAAAAGGGAGGTGGGTTGTGATCTTACATCCCAATTGTTCTTACAGAATTCCCTGTCCTGTACTTAGTAATCCCATGTCCCAGTGGGGCCAGACCCACTGCCTGAGGTAATTCTGGCAGGACTGTAGGCTGTATCTGCTTCTGGAAATATTTCTCTGTGCAAATCTCAATAGTCTCTCAAACACTGAGGCGTAGAAGTGTGCGTGAAGAAAAGGTGAATTCCTCCCTGCGGAAAGCATGGCACCCACTGACATTTGTTGACACTTGCTGAACATTTATAGAGACCAAACACTGGATTTTAGCACAGTGATGCGTTTCAGCAGTGGTGACAGTGAAGTGAAAGACATGTTCCATATGGCGAAACACAGCTGTAATACCATGAAATGAAGAGTGTCTCAGTCAGCTCATCAATGCAAATTGGCCAGTGGTGGTGACTATGTTGAAAAATAGTGTTTTGTGGCCAAGAGTTTGCTTTGTCAAGTAGTGCTATTGTGTCCTGTGTATCTGCAGGAATTTCTGTGGGAATAAATAAGAGGCATTACTTTTAGAGCAAACTATGTGCCACCACGATGCAGGTCTTTTGGCATCCTGGGCCAGGTGCACTCACAGAGCGATGCAGTGGGTTCTAGAGTAGGTCACTGCTCCAGGGTGGACTTCCTCAGAGACATCTTTGGATATGAGACCGCTCCATCCCAGCCCTGTGGAGCAGAGCTGCTTCCACTGGCCATGACGAGTTCCCAGTAAGTGCTGTGTCCCCCTCATCACTCAGTTGTCCCACTCCCCCTAGCCTTGCTCACGCTGTTCAGCAGATGGGAGGGACTATTCTCAGGGATGGACCAGAAGCATCACATCGCTCCCCCTTGCAGGATCCCCCACGCATCTGCAGGCCCTTCCCCTCTCTGTCAGCCCTGTGCACCTGCACTTCAAGGCGGAGCGGGATTTATCCTGCCCCAGGCACTCAATGTGAGGGGTCAGCCCTCATAAACCTCACCGGCACCGCAGCTTGGGCCAGCTGTCTTGATTATATCCATGGGGACAACATCAGTGTCCTGGGTGCATCAGGATGGTGCCTGGACCACCCTTTGTACCAATTCCCATGCCCTGGGCATGGTGTGGTGACACTGGATGAGGTAGTGAGGTGGGAAAAGGTTTGAGTGCTTCCCTCCCTGCAACAAGCCCTCTGGGTAACCCCAGTCTGTGGGAGGTGGTGTGAAGTCATTCTGGTCCTCTACAAGCCCCTCCAGCTGTCTGCAGCCAACGCAGATTGTGGGACGTGTCTGGTGACTGACGGGACTGAAATCCGCATTTACGGGAGATGATATTGAGAGTTTTAATTTTTTTATGAGTGAGGGGCTGGGAGGGGAGGATTCCCAGGGCAGCTCAAAGGGGAAGCGAGGCCTGGGGCTGTGGGGGATGTGCATGAGAT
Source organism: Odontophorus gujanensis (assembly GCA_013399175.1). NCBI lineage: Eukaryota > Metazoa > Chordata > Aves > Galliformes > Odontophoridae > Odontophorus > Odontophorus gujanensis. The sequence continues at coordinate 83,148 of VXAB01004717.1, read as the reverse complement.
GTGTTTTGTCCAATTGACCCCCATCTACAGGATTTTTCCAAAGATAAAAACAACAATCCACCACATCTGGGCTATGGAAGCAGCTGAAGGGGAGGTGGTACAGTGACTGTCTGCAGCCTATCTGGAGCAGGGATGTGATGGCAGGACCAAGCCCCCTGCTCAGCCCCTTCTGCACACTGCCAAGGTCCGGGCAGTGCCCGTTGGCCTGTGCCTTTGGAATTGCTCCAGGTTGTGTCTTCCCCAGCCCACAAGTCTACAGAGAGTTCCACTGAGTGGGTCTCATCCTTTGCCAAAGGAAAGCCCATTTGATGTCCACCTGGATGGACTGCCTGAGCATGAGTTCTCCGATATTCAGAGCGCGGTAAGGTGTTGTTGGCTATGTTCAAATCCTGTTGATCACCCTGAAGAAGCTCCTCTCTGGCACCACAGATAGCACTGTGAATTTTGGTGATTTATTTCTGCAAATTGCTCTGTCTGGGTTTAATCCCTGATTGTTCCTAAGCCCTGCCTAAAACCTCACCATGCCACCAAGGGACAGAGCAGTCACCACTCCTTTTTCTCTGCTCAGAAAACATCCTTATCCAGCCAGCATCAAGCACAGCAAGACAGAAACTAAGCTGAAGTGGAACCTGAATGCTGGCCTCTAAGAGCTCTGTACTTGGTGTGATCCTGCTGGGAAAAGACCTGAAGCAACAATTTAGCCGAACAATTTTAAAAAGGACATCTGCCTCCTACACACTCAGGTTTGGTTGCAAAGGCTTTCCCCAGATTGTCATCAAGTGGCTTTTGAAAGGGAAGAAGATGCCCATGGGGAGTTAAGACCCACATACCACCAGCACCCCATGGTATAGTCTTCGAGGTGGCATCAGTGTTGTCATCCTGACTTCCAGATGTTGGTCAGCTCATCAAGAGGGAAGACCTCGCAGATGGTGGAGATGGAGCAACCTCTCCCCAAACTGACTGGAGTGCCTGTGCTCAATGTCTCTAGCCCGGAAAGGGAGAGGGGGGCCGAGGCCTCTTTGTAACAGAATCTCATCTGCATGGGCCCCTTTGTTGTTATTACATTTATTTATTGATCCCCCTTGGGAAAACCTTAGCGGTGCTGGACTTGCTGGGGCTTTATTAATGGGGGTGGGAGGTGAGGGAAGGAGAGGGGGGCCAAACTGAGCACTTGGACCATCTGTTCCCACCAAAGGGATGGAGCAACAATAGTCATGTTTATAAAACTCCTCTGCAACTCATTGTGTTTGCAAAAGGAGAGATTCCACATCAAAGGCTGATTCCTCTCCCTCTGCTCAGAGGTCCTTCCATCATGACCTCTTTAACATCCTGCACAGATCCTTCCATCTTGGTCCCCTCCTACTCCCTCAGCCACAGGGTGAGGTGACCCCAAAGGGAATGTGCACCACTCTGCTGATGTTGGATGGTCTGGGGGATTTTCCATGAGGTTTTCTCTCCAAATCTCTACCAAAAAGACACTGGGTAGAGTCTACCTGGTGCTGATGGTGGGAATGCCAATGTGTCAAACATTAAACATGGAAAAGAAACATGTTCTCAAGTGGGTTCCCTTTGCTCTGCTCAAATGACAATATTCATGAAGTTGCTTTGGTTTTGCTTAAATTTCAGATGTGACAGGAAAGGAAGAAAAACCAAAAATAGGGAAAGGAGCAGGGCTCGGCCACGTCAAAATTGGTTGATGGGATTCCTCATCATGAAAGAACTTTGTGTTTGGCTTTGCTCTAGGGTTGTATTAGATTATCTGTTACAATTAGACATAAAGACTGTTAAACAACTGTGAAATATTTTGACTAAACCAATATGGTGGGGTTTTTTTTCCTTTCTTTTCTTTTTCCTAAACTGAACTTTATAACAAGATGAAGGTTTTGCTCTGACTCAGATCAAAGCTGAACACCTTATTGGAGACCCAAAGATGTCAGCCATGTGCTGGTCCTGCAGAGGGGACAGCTGTTCTTGGTGCTGGGATAGAGGCCTGGAACGAGAATCCAGTGAGTAGCACAAGTTGCTGTTGGCTCTGTCCCCTTGGCCTATTCTTGTCCACACTGCTGGAAGAGACCTGAGCACTACCCCTGGTCACAGTGTTCTCTCCCAGCACTTAGCATCACCCCCAAGAACTGTGTGCAGGAGCCCTGACTTCTGGGAGACGCCTAAGCCACTGCTCTGCTGATCAGCCACACAGCTCCATTAAGTCCTCTCCCAGCTGTCTTCTTCCCATCAATCATTCTCATCTCTGCAAGCAGCCCAGACACCGGATCTGGGTTATAAATAAGACAATCAATCAGAGATGCTATTAGATAAACAGAGTGGCAGAAGCCAAATTAATGCTTGGCTTTTTCTTGAAAGGGAGGGAAAAAAAAAAAGTCAATTGCTTATTAGGAGACGCTGGTGTGGTCTGGTTTGCATGCTGCAGCTGAGCCTCGCAAGCTGCTCCCGGCTGCTGTGTTCTCATATGGGGAGGCTTTGGGGTGTGCAGATGTACCCTGGAGGTCACGCTGATCAGGGCTCTGGGACAGACTGAAGGTACGCAGGGAGATGATGTGGGGGAGCAGGGGGTGGGTGTTGCCCATCTGTGCTGCCTTTTGGGATGAGGAAGTGTCAGGGCTGGTCTGAAGGGGAAGAGAGAGCATGGAAGTGGAGGACAAGGTATCTGGGGACCAGGGACACAGTGCCGGGGCAGATCCTGGTCTGTTCAGGATGGAGATGATGAAAAGGTGTGTCCTTTGATGCTCTTCAGTCAACAGATGTCCTCTTCTGGAGACGCATCAAGTCCTGAAGTCCCAGTCTGGAAGCAATGAAGACAGACTTTCTAAGGCTGTTGCTGGCAACCTGCTGTGACTGTCACCTCCTGCTGCTACAAATCTTTGCCTTGCAACATTGTGAGGGTGCCCAGGTAGGATCTCTTTACCCCAAGGGATGGTAACTACATCTACATCTGCTTCTTTGTGAGGTGGTGGCTGAACCACCCAAACTCATTCCTGCATCACCAGCTGTGAGCAGAAACCTCTCCTGGCAGCAGAACCTTGTTCCTGAGCCACTGGGAGAAAAGTCCTGGAAGGAAGGCTGCGATCTTCCAAGGGCATTCAGCACCATTATCTCTGTTGGCACAGGAGCATCGGACAGTTTTTAAACCTATGCCCTATGGTTTTGCGTGGATCTTGCACACTGCTGGACTTAGACTGTTGCAGGTTGGAAACCAGAGACTCCGTGGACTCCAGTTGCATTCTTGCCCCTTGTAGGTACTGCTCTTCAGGCTCCCACCACAAGCACCACCTCTCCTCCAGCTCCTGCTGCTCATGCTTCCCTCTCCCCTCTTGCTGTGACACTTGCCCCTTGGGGGACAGGTGTATGCCCGCACCAAAGAGCAGCAGCTCTCCTGTGTCAGTTGGCCTGGCAGATCCCACCTTGCATTCCAGCCTGTTTGACAGGATGCATGCATGCCCAGGTCTCCGTGAAGCTGTCTTGGTGGTCTTTCTGCTTTCACACCCCTTTGCCTCATCATTTGCTTATGGGATCGAGGCTCTGCCAGAGCCCAAACACTAACCACCATGCCTGCTGCTCCTCCTCCATCCACCAAAGTGTGATACCACTCCAAAGCCATATGTTGGCTGCTAAATCCAGCCCCTGAGTGAGGCAGTGCTCTGCTTCTTACATGGCCTCACAGTCAGGAAATAGCTCCTGAGCCTTCCTGCCTGGGGAGTGCAGTGAAAAGCTGCTCTCACATCAGCCACAGCCGAAAGCAACACCTAAGGTGGGATTTACTGCCACATATGTGCTGGGAAGATGCAGGGAACCATTCTGCTTGGCTGATGTATTGTATTTCATGTTATACGATGCACAGGTCTCTCTGAGCATGGCAATTCCCTCTTTCTTCCTGTATGGATTTAAACTGCTAAGTGGATGGATTTTCTGCTTGGCAGGGATGCTCCCTGGGGACCTTCCCGAGTTAGAAACATCTCTGCACATCTGTAGGCAATATCGCAGGGGCACCCCATGAGCGGGCTTTTACAACACCCCTTGCTTTATGGACTGCTGCTCGATCTGGACAGGCACAGTGGAGGAGCTGACAAACAGCTTCCTGCAGCCGGCAGTGGGACTCCAGGTGACGAAGGGTGCCTGGGACTGGGCGCAAAAGCCACCCCTCTCCATCATCTCTGTGAACAGGAACACCGCTTCTTTGGTCTCTAAAATGGCTGGAGAGGGGCAGGTTTCCTCTCTGTTTAAGGGACTGAGGCTGCGTGCCTGTGACTGGTTCCCATAGCATGGACTGGGAGAGCCTGGTGGAGATGAAGGCAATCTGTCTGGGATACTTCCCCCACGCAAAGGCTGGGCCTGACATTTTCTTCTCTGGCAAGAGATGTCCCTTCCCCCTGCCCCGAGAGCCATCTGCTATGGTTGATTACCCTGTCTTTTAATGCTGTGAATCCATAATTAGTGCATAATTAATTACCAGATGTTTTTAACACTAATGAAACATTAATAAATGATGGAGGCATGTTGTCTGGTAATGGGACATTAGCCAGTGAACCATGCCAGCATGCAGGGCAGTGCTGTCTGAGTGGAAGGCAGGGCTGCATGGGGCTGAGCTCTTCTCTGATAAAGCCTCAGAAAAGCAAGAACCACAGTGGGAATCTGGTGGGAGCTGGTGGCTCACTTGGTGCCACCTTCAGGCTGTGCAAACCCAGGGCTGTGGTCATGTTACTTCCTTCTTTCCTTCCGCCTGTCCGTCCATCCACCCATCCACCCATCCACCCATCCATCCATCCATCCATCCATCCATCCATCCCTCCATCCATCCATCCATCCATCCCTCCATCCATCCATCCATCCACCCACCCACCCACCTCTTTTGAAAGGCATGAGGCCCAGCATCAGGCAAAGGCAAGGCCAGCACGCAGGCTGCTCCCATGTGCCTGCTTCCTTCCAATCCCTCCCTGGCAGACCTAGGCAAACGAGAGGGCAAAGGATACCTATGTTCCGTATGCACATGGACACACATGCCCACCAGCCACCACACTGGCAGGAAACTGAGGCACAGGCTGGGAAAATGGAGGTGCAAGGTGTGTACCCTGCTTCTGAGTCCAAGCCATCAGTGCAGGCTGTCCCCATATCCAGTCCCTGTCAGCACTGTCAGATGGAATTTTAATTCAAAGGATCTGGGCCAGTGCCATTTTTCTGATGTCAAATTATTAATCAGACAAGGAAAGTGCATTAATTGGGACTGTGTCATCTCCTGCCTCTGGAGATGCCCACAGCTCTCTCCTCCCACCTCCCTAGGAGGTACCACAGTGCAGTCAGAATTTGGGGACACGCCACCCATGAATGGGGACAAATGGCAGCCAGCTACATCCCCACCATGGTGTGGATGCCACATGGAGTGTTGACAGCCATCCACGGGTTTCCAGAGGTGGTCACCCCACCTTCTTGAGGTGTCCTGGAGGCCAGTTTTGTACTGCCCTCACAGAGAGGCGATGCTGCCTGCATTCCTACCTCCTTCCCCTCATAGTCAGGAATGTGCTAGGGAGCACACAACCAAACCCACCCCGTCCGGAGGGGAAATAATGCCCGGGGCTGCCAGTGGTCATGAAATGATCATTTAATGAAGACTGTCTCTCCTGGCACGCATGTGTGTTTGAGTGTGTGTGTTTGTGCATGTGTGTGTGGGGGGGCTTTTTTTNCGTTTTGTTTGGGGGTGCTTTTTTTTTTTTTTTCCCTCCATTAATTTTTTTTTTTTCTTTTTTTTCTTTTTTTTTTTTCTTTTTTTATATATATACATCTATAAAAAATTCAAATACAGCATGTCAACAGTTGGAATACTAGGACGTACGGTATTAAATACTGCGCTCGGGTTCGGGCAGGGACAAGAGGAGCTGTCTTTACAAAACAGGGCCTGGGGTGGAACGGGGAGGAGAGCAGAGTGGGATGGGGACAGCCAGGGACAGCGGGGGACAGGGCTGTGGGGCTCCAGCTCTAAGGGGACAGCAAAGCTATTCTTATGTTGCTGAAGA
>VXAB01004717.1:30000-76310 GCA_013399175.1 Odontophorus gujanensis | reverse complement strand
GGGGGGGGGGGGGGGGCGGAGGGAGTGTGGTGGTGGTGGTGGCGGTGGCTGTGGGAGGTTGTCTCCACTGGGCTGCGACAGATGGGGATCTGTGAGGGAGAGGAGAAGGGTCACTTATCCTACTGCTAGCTTGGCTGTGCCCAGCCACTGACATAGCTCTGGGTTTATGCCGAGCTGAATATGGCTCTTTCCCCAAGAGGAAATACACACATCCCCAGAACCCAAGCACACAAAGCCTGTCTCCTCCTTCCTCCAGATCCTGCCCTCCCATCCCTGTCTGTGTGACACCACCTCTCCCATTGCCACCGCACAGGGTTGATATACCCAGAGGGAAAGGACCCTGGGGACTGTCATGGGTCACATCCTCCTTCAGTATTTGAGAGGCTGTGGTGGCATATTCTGGTGCCACCTGGCGGGCGGCACATCCTTTCTTCTCCATCTGTTGAACATGAGGCATCTAAGCCTAACTCCTTCGCAAACTTTGCAAAAAATGTTTGAAAAACCATTTCCAGCTATCTTCACCAGAACACCCGGTTTGGAAAAGCAGCTATATTGGGTTTAGTGACAAAGAACTGCAAGCAAACCCAAATGCCTGCTACCCAACTCCCATTGCCCACAGGCTGGTCAGCATCCCCTTCCCAACCATGCTAGCAACCCTGAGCTCTTCATGCTCTCCCAGCACCCAACCCCATCTCTCGCGTACCCCATCTGGAGCATACTCACTAAATAAAGAGGACACCATAGGCAGCCAAGACCAGTCCAGCTGTCCAACACACTGCCACGGCCCCGCTGCCCACTCCAGCCCCTTTATCACAGATCTTGGTGGTGGGGGGTGGCATGAAAGAGGAAGTGCTGGTGCTCGTTGTCTCTGCAGGGAGGGATAGTGAATGGTAAGGGAGCTGGGGCATCCTAGGATGTTTCCCACAGGAATACAGCACCATCCCATTTCCACACTCCCCAGCCACACTACATTAGGGCCAAGCTTGATGGACAAGATGATAAGAATGGAGACAGTGTGGTCTACGGGACTTCCCCTTCTCTAACAGTAGACCCAGAGGGTTCCAGAGTGCCTGGCAGTGAGTGTCCCCCAGTGCTTCCCAGCCACCTCACAGCTGGTGCCAGTCAGGGGAACCGATGCAGGGCATACTCCCATCCTTCTGGGAAGCCAAGGGCTGATAACATGCATTTGGACACAGTCCCAGCTCTTTCCTAGAAAAAGAGGCTTGTTAACTTGGTGGCTTTTATTTCTAATTGGCTTCGCTCCGAGCCATTGTGCAGGGTCGGAGGTGTGGAGGGGAGGTAGAGCTGGAGATGGAGGGGGGCAGCACTCCAGCGAATAATAATAAATCCAGAGCTTTGTCGTGGTGCTTGGAGCACCCTAGTGAGGAAGATGCCAGAGCTGAGTGTGCTGAGTCAGCAGCTCCTGGGCCATTCTGACCAAGCAACAGGGCCACAGGGGTGTGAATGTACAGGGTAAAGGGTTGTGCCCCCCTCTCCCCACAAATGCTGGGGGCCTCTATATACATGACCCCTGAGTACAGGGTGTTTGTGCTGGGTGAGGTTCTCACCTGTGATCTGGACCTCCGTGGTGAGGTGTTTGGGCTCCTCCGTCCAGGGGGTGGCATGCACAGCCACGCTCCAGTCACTCCACGTGCCGATGTCATTGTCTTTGGCGGCCACCTGGATGATGTACTCCTTGCCAGCGTAGGCATCTGTGATGGTGTGTGACGTCCCATCTGACAGCTCTACCTGTGGGTAGGTGGGGATCAGACAGGGGGTTGCTGGGGATGAGGGGCAGCCAGAGGAGCAACTCTGGCATTGGTAGGTGTGAGATGATCAGTGTGTTTGCCCAGATAAAGCGTGATAAAAAGACTGGTTCATACCACTTTTGTACCATCACAGGGAGAAAATACCAGCTAAAAGGCAAAGCAAGGGGGTAAAGGGCTGGGATGGAAGCTGGCTGTGCATAAGTGCCAATGAGCAATGTTGACTCTGATATCCACATGCCTACACTCATCCTCCAAACCAGATTGGAGGTTTTTGTAGGGTGGTTTTGGTCAGAGTTATCATGACTATGCAGCACAGGGACTCAGAGGCAGATGCTCCAGCTACAGGTAAGCCAAGAGTGCAGTGAGTCCCCAGATCTGCAGAGCCAGAGTGGAGTTGCTTCCTCTAGAGGTCACCAGAAACTAGTAAATGTGTGGGCAGCTCTGCTTGGACATGTTGGGATGTGGGGAGCAGGGCAGCCGTGGCACTGGTTGTCCTTGCATGCACATGCTTTTGGGGCTGGGAGGATGTTCCCTTGCCAGCACACCTCCAGCAACACCGCTCCTGGTCTTGCAGCCCTGTGTCTGGGCCACTGCACAAGGATAAACTTGTGTCCAGTTGTTTTTAGTCTTGTTGTCACTACTCCCTGGGCCACTGGAGGTCCTGTTGCCCTCCTGGCCATGTGGCTGCTGATGTAGTGGAGATGCAGTGGCTCCAATCTTAGTCCAGACCTTATGGGAACATCTGATCCACTTTGAGATGCATCCTGATAGAAATGCATCCACACTGCAAGGCCAGTGGTGAGCAAACACATGGGAGTGACAGCAGATGAAAGCTCAGTGCTGACACAACATGCCTGGGATGATATCAAGCTGCACCAGACTCCTGTGGTCACCAAAGAGACTACTGTGGGAGAACACCATGCATCACTGTGTATCCTTCCTTGAGGTTCATCACTAATACTTACTGGTTTCATTTTCCATCCGTCCTAATTTTGTCTGGTATTGAGTAGCATGGGGCCACACAAAGCCTGCATGACCACAGACACTCCTTTGTGCAGTCTTGGCCTCCCTGTTCGCCCAGCTGACATGAACCACCTTCCCTCGCAACACATGTTGATAATAAACATGTCCAGGGGGGATGAGGGACTGACACAGCCCATCTGGTCAGGAGGCAAAGGGAGGACATGGTGCTTGGCCTCTGAGCCTGCTGATGGCTTCAAGCCAAGTGCTGAGGTCTCAGTGACTCTGTGCAGCTACGGGGACAGGGACATCTGTGTCCAGATGTGGAGTCCTCAGTACAGGAGAGACACAGACCTGTCGGAGCACATCCAGAGGAGGGGTACAAAAATGATCCAAAGGATGGAACACCTCTCCTACAAGTCAGACTGAGAGAGCTGGGGCTGTGCAGCATGGAGAAGAGAAGGCCCTGGGAGACATGAGAGTGACCCGTCTGTATCTACAGGGGGCTGCAAGAGAGATGGGGACAGACTCTTCAGCGGGGGCTGAAGGTGATAGGACAAGGGAAAATGGCTTCAAAATAATGCAGGGCAGGTTTAGATTGGGTATAAGGAAGAAGTTTTTTACAGGGGGACGATGCCCTGTCCCTGGAGACTTTCAAGGCTAGGGTGGATCAAGCCCTGGGCAACCTGATCTAGCTGTGGATGTCCCTGTTCATAATCTTTAAATGTCCCTTCTAACTCTAAGGATTATTTGATTCTTTGACATTATGCAGGGAAGATACCACAGCATCTTTTGTGCTTGGTGAGCTACCAAACTCAGCCAGGGTTTGCATTCAGGGTGTGGGAGCAGATGGTAGCTGAATCTATAGGAACAGCATCAAGGTGGCTGATGCTGCCAGGAGCAGAAGGCTCCAGCACAGCCTCAGGAGACACTGACAGCTGAGTTTTATTAAGAACTTGGTTGAACAGCAGGAGCAAGACAGACAAAAACTTCTGCCTGGTTCTAGCTTGCATCCCAAAAATTGAAAAGAAACAAGCCAAGAAACTGCATCACTGGGGTGTCAGCGTGTCCATGTGGCAAGGACTTCCCGGTACTGCAGCTTAGCATGCATGGGGGCAACATGCCTGCCAGAGATGTGTATCACTGCCTGGCTAGTGACTGGTATGGTCAAAGTCATCACCCTGCACCTTTGCAGGGATACCAGAAAAGCAGGAACACACTTTGAGAAACAATCAGCCCCTTTCCCATCTCACTGTACAGCATGCTCAACATCTCAGCACAGATTTAATCCTTTTGTTACACAAACATCACCCTCAGCTTTTATACAGCCACCTTAAAGTCCCCCACTAGGGAAGAGGATGTTTTGCTTTCTCACTGTAGGCAAGAGCCCTTCTGCCCATTCACTCTCTGAGTGCCATCTGCAGCCTGCTGCAAGCCAGCCTCTGTGCTCCCAGCTGCTTCCAGGGGCTTGGAGCCCCACATCTGCAGCACATCTGAAGCAAAGGACCTTCTGCCACCCGCAAGGTGCGAAGTTGTTACCGAATCCACAGGGGAGAAGGGAGAAAGGTGTGTGTCTGTCTCACTGCTCCTCTCTTTGGGTGGGTAGGGGGAATGCTAAGCTCTGCTCATCTCTGCACATAGGGCACGAGCTCTGAAGGGAAGAGCAAAAGCACTGAGCCAGGGTCTGACCCACTGGCACAGGTGCAGCTGAACAGGGTATCAAGTTCAGGTGGTGCAGGCTTCGCTGCTGGAAGTGGGTGCAGCATTTGGCATCATTCAGCCAGATTCTGGCTGATAATGCCTGCTCATCGTTCTGGGGCACAGAGCCCAAAGGGTGCTCCAGCACTGATGCTGCTATGCCTCAGCCAGGTTCAGAGGTCACAGTGCGTCATGGTGCCTGTTCCCTGATAGGGATGATCCTGGTCCCTTCTGTAGGACATGGCTGGGCATCCTCCAACCTGCACTGGACGCTGGCAGAGACACACAACAAAAGAACCCAGCTCCTGCCCTCCTCTGCCCCAAACCCAAACTGAATCAGGGTGCCCAGGTGGGACAGGCTCCTAGCACCCACTGCTGCATCCAGCACTGAAGGGACAACCTCAGCACTTGCTTCTGCCGCTGCCCCCCAGTTGCAGCTGAATATTTGCAGATCGGACTACAGGGTCATGGAGGATGCTCCCCAAGACCCAGGATGAAGCATCTTCCTTGTGGGATCTTGGAGGATGCTGTCCTAAGCTATTTAGACAACAGAAAAAAAAAGGGAAGGTGTAGGGTGCAGCGCTAACAGTGCTTACAAAGGACATCCTGAGGTGTAGTTTGGGTTTTCCAAGAGGCATTTCTGAGTTGGGGGATATATCAGAGAGGGAACAGCTTTGTCATGGCTGTTGAGAATGTCCCTGAGCAGGTGCTCATGCACAGAAATGAAGCAGCAGCAGCAGATGGGAAAACACAGAGGAAGTGGATCCAACTGGACACAGGAAGGGAGAGGCAGCAAGAACAGACTAGGGAGGTCGCGTGAGGGATGGCTGGGCACACAGCATCAAAGGGAGAGGGAGAAATTCCTTAATCCGCATCCCTGCCACACAGAGACAAAAGTTGGAGGAAGGCTGTGCATGGTAATTATTTTTTTTTTGGCTGGAGGGGTCCGCATTTCGCAGCCTGCCTTTGTGCACCTGCCAAAAGTCACTCTGGCTGGCTGTGAAGCGCTGCCCAGATTAATGAGGGATCAGCAGCCAGTGCAATGCAGAGCTATTAGCATTGGAAAAAAAAAAAAAAAGCAAAAAACAAAAACCAAACCAAAACAGCAACCAAAAAATCCACCAGAGAGAAATGAAAAAGAGTCCTTGAACCCCTGTAATTCATCAGTAATTCAGCCTACAGCTTGCCTGGGGTAGCATGGCTGACATCCTGCAGATCCCCATCCCTTGGACAGTGCTAACACCCAGCAGTGCTCATCCCTCACCCCATAGCTAACACATATTCAAAGGGCACTGTATACACCCACCCAGTGAAGTGGAGGTTAGGGTAGTGATTTCCCCCTGTGCTCCCCTAGCCTGTCCTGCCAAGGTGCCCTCGCAGTAAAAAGGTCACAGTGTGCTCTGCTCCCAGTCGACCTTCATTTCCATTCTGTGCAGCCAGGTAGCAATTACTGGTGAACAGGATGACACGGGGCAGGGCTGATGCCTGGATGGTCTCCAAAGGAAGATAACCACATCACTCCCTGCCCTGCAGCTGGGCTTGGGGCTGGGGTGTGATGGAAGGTGGTGGAGAAGGAAGGACTGGATGTCTATGCATCTCATACGAAAATGTGTTTGCAGCTCTGCTTTCCATTCCTCAGTGCCTCCTGCTCTCCAGTGCGGCTCCTGGAAGGGGGTACTGCAATGAAAACACCCAGTGACACCCCTGGATCCTACAGTGGGATCCAGCCCTTCCCACTGACCAGCACTGACATGCACGGCTAGGACTGAGCAAACCCCAAAGCAGATTTTGAGTTCCCACTGGAGGATGCCCTGACTGTGCTCCTATCACCTGCCCCAAGGCCAAGAGGATGGAAGCAGCCAAGGCAAAGTGTCTCCAGAAAGAATATCCAGCCTAAGTATTTCCCTTTCTCCTTGGAAAAAAAAAAAGGAAAAAGAAATCCATTGGTTCACATCAAAAGACAAATCCACTTGGCTGCTATCTTCACCCCAATCCTTTTGTCAGGCAACCTTTGTGTACACCTCTAAGAATGACAACCTGGGGTTGTCCCTTTCCTTCACACTCTGATACATCTCAAATCTTCCCAGATTTAGCTGGGGATGGGTGGGCAAAAAGTCAGAGGTTGCCCCCAGCAGCCATGCAGCTTTTTAGAGGAGAGAGAACACAAATACAACATCCATCAAGTCCTCTGTGCACATCCACGCAGGAACATACAGTGCCCCTGGAGCTATACTGAACACAGCAGACTTCCCCAAAATAAAAGGAGCACCCTGGTTTTTGTAGGGCCGAAGTTCATATGCTTAGCTCCATCAACTAAGTGAGTAGGGGAATGCAGAAGGAAAGCCCCCCAGGGACTGGACAATGATCACCAGGCATTGTGCCTTCTTGCACATGCTGTTGCTGCTTTAGGTGCCTTCATTCTCTGCACCTCCTGGACGCTCTTCGCCCTGGTGGGCTTTCTCTTTCTCGGGTTAACCCCAAGAGCTGGGTCACAGCGAAGAGTTGCTGTTGTCTGTAAAATTATGTCAGCAGGGGCAAAGAAAGGTTTTGCTTTCCCCCTTTGTCTGATATTAATTACTAATAAAAGAGTCCCCAAATGCCTCCCCCCACAGCACTGTGGGAATCAGTTTGATTAACCCCAGACAAAACTTTCTCCCTCCTTCAGGGATAACTGAAGGGTTGGAAAAATGAAGAACTCTTCTCCCCCTCTGCCTCCTTTGCACTAGCCAGGCAGTGGAGCAGCCCAGTGGGGTCTGAACTACAGTCCCTGCAGTCAGTCCCCAAAATAGGCTGCAGCACGCAGCTCAGCCCCAGCTATTGGCTGGAAAGGAGGAGCTATTGCAAGGCTCCTCTGCAGCTTGGCTTGTCTCACACCAGATGAGGCTGAATGGCTCCCTTCTGGCTTAAAATAAAGAGCATCTTTGAAAGCACAGCTGTAATCTCGTTAATAATGGGACTCGGTCTCCAGATGCGCTTTCCCCTCCTGCCAAGCGACAACTGTCAGAGCTCACTTCACTTGCAGCCACAGGAGGATGGGGCTTGGATGCTTGGGGCACTCAGCACCAATCTCCAGGCTCCAGTTGCAGACGCATTTACCATGCAAAAGCTTCATCCTGCTGCTGGGGCCAATGCAGAGGGACTACAGCAGATGGGACTCCCACCTCTGTGGCACCCCTGCTCTGTGTGTCCCTCACCAAGCTGCAAGCGACACTATTCCAGCCTCAACATTTCACTCCTTCCTATTAATTCCACTTTTTTTCCCCCTCTTTTATAATCACTGACTTTGCAGCCAGGAGGGGAAGGAAGAGAACTGTCACAGTAAAAGCGACCAGGCGTGAAGCTTTAACGGCACTGGGTCAGGGTGACCTCTCTGCCAAGGCTGCTTGGCGTGGAGGGAAAACGCAGGCAAAGCAGCACAGGGAAGCAGCCAGGCACAAAGGAATGTGGTGTCACAAAGTGACATTGCTGCTACCCCCATGGGGATGTGGCTGCAGCAGGCGGTCACACTAATTGCCTTCATGGCTCCTTCCCTCCCCTCGCCCATCTTGGGCAGTGATGTGTAGGATTAGGACACATGCATTATGTTAGCCTGTGAGAGTCATACACTTGGTAGAAAACATTGCTTTGCTTGGGGAGAGATCTTTAAACCCACCCTGGCTGTCACCATGGAGCAGACCCTACAAAGACCGCTGCTCATGGCCACAGCTCCTAACATCCTGGCATGGCATGAGGATCTCCACTTGATGTTCGAAAGAAAGCTGTTTCCAGCCTTTGCAAATGCTTATACACATCTCTAATGCTTCCAAAACAGAAGATGAAGGAGAAAACCCCACTGCATTATTAGTTTTAAATATCTCATGACCTTTTTCTGCAAATCTGAAGATGTACGGTTCGTTAACATTTCGTGTTGTCAGCACGGCCAGTGTGTTCAATTAGACTTCTCGACGGCATCTGCAAATTGCTGGCAACTCACCAGAGGAAATCCTCCCTTCCTCCCTTGGCTGCCAGCACTACAACTACCTCAGAGCACTGTCACATTCCTGCGCCTGTGCACCAAGCCCATCAGTGCTCAGCACATGCCATCTCCATTAGAAACAGCAATGGGGAGGTCCTTATCCAGGTGATACCTGGGGCAGGAGTAGATCTGGTGCATGAGCTGCATTAGGCTTCCCCAAGTCACCTGGGACATCCCTGGTTGTGTGGGGACATCTGCATGGGCAAGGACCTGCATGCCACTGTGTCCAGGAGTGTGCATGCAGCCGCACTCGAGGGCAGCCTGCAGGCGTGCGCAAAGATAGCTGCTGTTGCGAGTTAACCGAAGGAGCCTGTAAAACCAGAAACAGGCTATTAGCAATCCATTAGGAAAGGGTATCCAGTTCCAGCCTAGGTAATCCATTAGAGGAACATCTGAGAGCATTAGGAGAGCTCGCTTGGGGCCAGGATGGGGCTATAAAACAGAAGAGGAAACCATGCTAATCTGGCTTGAATTACAAACTTAAAAGCAGGAGAAAAATAAAGGATACCCTGAACATTTAATGTTTTATATTTAGGAGACAGAACATGAGATTCTGCCAAAAGGAGAGAATGGAAAAACCTGTTTAGGCTACAAATATCTCATCTCTCTTCATGCAAGAAAGAAACTGCCAGTCCCTCTTCCAGAAGGGAAGAGTGTGATGTTGAAGCTGCTCTGCTTTCTGGGTGAGTTTGGTGTCAGTGGGGCAGTGGCCACTCGACACGATGGTGTGCAATGTCTGTGCCTGGGTTCAGCAGAGCTGCTGTGAGGTGGCACGATGGCTATGCTGCAAGCAGCATCCCGCACACGTGGACACTCATCGTCTCTCTGTGCTAATAAATCCCAGAGCATGCAGTAATAACTCCCAGAGCAAACTCCAACACGAGAGCTGCTAAGTGGCCTGAGCGGAAATTCATTGCTGAGCCCAGAGAAAGGGAGGGCAAACAGTGTGCTGAGGATGAAATGCACCTTTGTGAGCACTCTGCCACGCCAAGGAGGGGATAAGAGTACCCTCCGTGTCCCTTGCTCTGCACCTCCCAGGCTGGTTATCCCTGGGGAAGATGCTTGCAATGATGGCTGGCTCACCCAGCAGCACTCTAGATAAGATCCACTGCTCCAGCCATGGACGACTTCATCTTCTGGTGCCAAGGCCTGGCATTATTAAAATCCTGAAAGGAAGAGCCTGGGAGAAAGCAGACACTGATTGAATCAGGCCCTACAGTATTCGACAGCTCGACATCCATCTGATCCTATTAGTGCTCATTCAGTCCTGTCTGCTGAGGTGCTGTGCATAAATCAGCCCCTGTGCAGATAATCGGAGGTGGAGGGGAGGAAGGAATTGCTTTTGCCAAGAAATGCCACGTGCAATGAGCACATGGGGAGCTGTGTCTCTGGTCAGTCTCTGGAGCTCCCCTCTAGCCCTGCTCCCACAGCAACGGACAGTCCACACAGCTCACATGAGACCTTCACCTCAGCACAAACTAACACCCTGCTGTGCAAATACAGGTCCTGCTGCATCCTGTCCCTATAAGGAGAGACCTACCACCAGCTTAGGTCATGCTGAGCTGGCCTTGGTTACACCAAGCCATGA
This sequence comes from Odontophorus gujanensis, assembly GCA_013399175.1. NCBI lineage: Eukaryota > Metazoa > Chordata > Aves > Galliformes > Odontophoridae > Odontophorus > Odontophorus gujanensis. The sequence continues at coordinate 66,280 of VXAB01004717.1, read as the reverse complement.
CCTTCCCTCTGTTGGATGGACTCTGGGTACTCCTTGAGCACTTCCAAGATGACAGGCAAAGGGTCTAGAAAAGCAGAGCTTATAGAATCACTCAGGTGGACTAAGATTACCTAGTCCAACTGTCAGCCCATCTCTAATCATGTCCCTCAGCTCCATATCTAGTTTTTTTCAACAACTCCGGAGATGGTGAACTTCTAGGGCTCACAACATCAGGCAATTCACTTTTGGGTGAAAATCCCTAAATCTGCAAGGTGCCCTACATGGGCTAAGGGAGGCTGTGACTGAGAACACCCAGGGGGGCCAGGGCTCTGTCTGCTGAAGCACTGCCATTCCTCGTTTTTGGGAGCTGAATGAATTAGGTTTTGCAAATAATTCAACTGATGAATAGTGGCAGTTTTCCTCAAATCACCCACAAATCAGACTTTTCATTATGCAGCCAGTGGTGTAGGGAGCCAGAAAGCAAGGCTGGTACCTTGCTCACTGAACGTTTGCACTTGCTTACTGAGCAAATTATTCTGCAAACACACTTCTCCATCCGCCAGTGATGGAGAAAACATGTCCTGCATGACGTCACTGTGCTCTCCTAGGATGGTGAGCTTTCCACATCACCAAGCATCCACCCTGAGGACTGCACCCACTCTGCAGCTTGGAGAAGTCAACTTTTGACTGCCCTGAAGCTGACTTTTGCAGCCAGGGTGCTTCACTGTCAGTGTCTCCAATACCTCCACGTACTTCCCACCATGGCTATGTGCCACTCTGTCCACTTGTGGGCTTGGCCCCTGCTCAATGTGTCAAGGCAGAAGGTAGCCCATTGCCATGTGCACCATGGGGACCATGCCACAGCAGGGGAAAACATCAGCCTTTTTCACAATGGTTTCGTAAGTTCAAATAAGTGACTTTGCATTTCACATTTCCCATGCTCTTTCCACATTTTCCCACAGTATGAATATTTTCCCCCTGAAAATGAAAAAACTCTTCCAACCAAGAGAATATCCAACTCTCCCATTGCTGTCTTACCACAGCAGAGCACTTGGCAGCTGCTCTCTCCCTCCCTCTGAGAACAGAAGGGCAAGGAGAGACAAATGGGGGAAGACTCAACCAGCACCTGTCTGGTTTTCAAAGCCATCAGCAAAACGCTTCAGTCTGAAACAAGACCTGTGCCGCTGCCTTATCAAAGAAGAGCAACTGAAAGAGAAAAACCCACTGGGATGATGACGTCTTACAGAGACACGAGCACAGCACAAAGCCTCTCATCCCCTTTTTGAGACGTTTTTCTCCCTAAGAAGAGCTGTCTGGTAGAAAATCCCTCTCAGCTCTGCATCGTAGGTGAGCTCCTTAGGGATGGAGCTCTGGCTCCCATTTGTCTTTTTTCTGGGTGAAATGCCTCATCAAGCAAACTGCTTGCCTAATTGGCTTTCCTCTGGCCCATCTCAGAGATGTCGTCGTGAGCCACACTGGTGCAGCAGCACCTCTCATCCAGCAGCAGACTGTTCTCCTTCGTAAGTGGAGCATGCAAACAGCATATAGCAAAAAAGAAAAAAAGAAAAAAGAAAAAAAAAAGCCTGTTCGTTATCTTCCTGCTGCTAACAAATGAAATCTGTCCTGCGGGCTGCCAAGGATTTCACTGATATTTTTTTTTTAAAGAAACAAGAAATAGAAGTAAGAAATAAGATAACATCGCAGCAATTGCTCCGTTGCTGACTATGCCCTGAGTTACGGCGAGTGGTATTTTATCTTCGGCTCAAAATCTAAATGTGGCAGAGGCATATTTAAATGCAGTGACATTTATACTTTAAATGCCTTTTACATCTTGTTGGCAGGTTTTATATAGAACATATGTATGGAAAACAGATACAGTCCGCAGATTAAAATTCAGAGAGGGGAGAGCCTGCGGAGCCATTTGTAGGTAGAATATGACTTAAAAGAAAGAGGAAGGAAAGGGAGGTGGGAAAAAGACAGGAAAAGGGGCTGTGTTGACTGGGAAGTGAACAGACATTTCTCAGTCCCTCAACACCCCATGCTGCCAGCCTGCTGTCTCCTGCTCAGCACCACTTACGTGCTGCCACTGGTCCAGGATGAGAGGCCGATAGCGCAGGAAGAACTTGAGTGGGAAGGACTCAGGGTCGGGCCAGGATGAGGGGTTCTGCCATGACACTTCCAGCCGCCGGGGGTTATTGGGCACGGGCTTGGCCACCACGCTTTCTGGAGGATCCGGCTTCACTGGAAGGGAAAAGAGTGGCTGTTAAAGTCCCACTAATTGGATGCAACAAGTCTTACAGTGGGGAAGTGGGTGAAAACCTATGGGATGTGCTTCGGTGATGAGTAAGCCCAAGTGATGGCTCATGAGCCACAGAAAACTGCCTTTTAGTGTCCATGAGTCAGGAATGTCCTGGCTTAGATTAACCAGCACCGAGGAGATGCCTGCACCTGGCCAGAGCAGAGAACCCTCCCTGCAGGTACCTAGGTGAGGGCAGGGAGATTGCTGAGTCCTAACCCCACGCTCTCCTTGCTCCTCCAGATGTCTGGAAGCCTGACCATCAACGCACTCACCTCTCAGTAGCTTGCAGAGTTTAGGGCTGGGATTCCAGGCACTGGTTCATTGCATTCAGCACAGGCAAAGCACTGTGGTGATCACCTTCCACCTTAGGTCCCTCTTTCTCACTCCTGCTCTGCTTTTGAGATACAGGGTGTATTCTTCCACTACCCAACAAGTATTTCAAGTGAATATTAGTTGACTGCTAGCTATGCAACATTGCTGCTACTTGAAAGTGCTGGGATCAAACCCCAGACGAGCTGTGATAAACAGCACTGCCTCTTGCAGTCAGCTTTGCTCCTCACCAAAAGTCTGCCCAGGTCCCAGCAGCAGTTTGCAGCAGCAAAACTCTGAGAAGACCAAAATATGGGTTGTGCAGTGGCCTGGAAAGCAAAAGCAGCCTGGTTGAAACACATATCTCCTAAGAAACTGTGTGTGTAGATGTCCTGAAGCTTTCTACTGCAGACTCGGGAGCTGTGAAGGTGAAGGATTTCCATGGGACAGCTCACGAGGCTCTCTGTGCTCACTAAGAATAGTGATGCAGGTGAGTCACAGAATCACAGAATCACAGAATGGTTGTTTCCTGGGAGAACTCTCAACACTCCCCAAATCCACATGAAGACTGCATGAAGAAACTGTTGCTCTCAGCTTGAAAACCCCTGGATAAAGCAATGTCCTCTTACTCTGACTAGAAGCTTGTTAAGGCACCACCTCTACTTATAAGCATGCAGGGGGGATTCTGGGGTTGGGAGGAGCCTGACAAAGTTCCTGCCATGCACTCAGAGCCATTGTCAACCTGCTGGCCTCTGACAGCTCCCTCACTGCTGATGGCTGGAGGAGATGTCTCCACAGGGGCTTTGCATCCTCTGGTCAGTGAAAGTGGCAAGGCTTGAAGCTGTATGGCACTGCTGCACAGAGAGTTGTGTGCATGCCATTCATTGCCACTTTGCAAAGGGCAGGCTGGAGCTGGGCAGTGATGCATACAGTGCATGAGCTTTTTGGGGTCACCCCATTTGAGGACAGTAATTGTGTGATGCAGGCAGGAGCTGCAGTGGGATGGATGATTTGCTGGGACTGCAGTGCTGAGCTACTCCAGATGGCTGTGTAATTCTCTTGCTTGCTTTGAAACCTTCAGCTTGGGCTCGACATCATCTTCCATCCACGGGGCCTTGGAGTCCAAACACATACGGAAAAACATAAATCCAATGCTGGCTCAGCAGGTTGGGTTTGCAAAACAAAAATCCTTTTGGCTGAATGAGTGCAGATGAAAGCAAACTGTGGCTCCTCAGCAAGGGATAAAAGCATCAGGGTGGGTATGGACACAATGGGACGTCACAGCTATGAGCTGCGTAATGCAGGGAATGGAAAATGCCACTGTGGCAAGTTGCAGGAGAGCCCTGATGATGAGTATGGAGTCATCCCTCCATTTTTCAGGGATGTGAACCCCTCACACGGCTCAGTGGCCATTAGAGAAGAGCTGTGCTGGCTTAAAGCGAGTGAGGCAGAGATCCTGGCTGCAGTGAGCCTTTAAACATCATTGCATCTTAATGGGAAAACCATCACAAGGGCTGTGGCTGCCTCGCCACATGTCCCCTCAAGTGTGGGACTCCTGCCCAGGCTTAAGAGAGGTGCAGAAGTGACAGCTCCTTCCCAAAAACACAGCTGGAGTGCCTTCTGCCATGTCCCTCCATCGCCATGGGGAGGTGGGAGCCAGTACACAGGGTTCTACATCACCTCTGCAACTGGTCAAGCACTTGACCTTGAAGGAGTGCTTCATCCTCCACAGCATCCCAAGTCCCTGCTCCCTGCTCCTCCTTCCCCCTGACTTTGTCTGCCCAGTCCATTTAGATAGCAAATTGCGAGGCAGGGGCTGTCTGGCTGTACATCACCGAGCATAATGGAGCTGTGTCCTCAGCACAGGCCTGCAGGCAGTAATGTAATATAAGTAATAATAGTAATAATAATAATAATGGATGATGGGCATTAGGCTGAGTATTGGTAAAGCGGCTACAAAACCAGATGTAATATTATCCTGCAGAGCTGAGGGAGCATCTCCAAACATTCCTGAGAAGAAGACATGGGATTTGGCTGGGAGGCAGCTCACGGCTCATCCTGCTTCACTTTTGAGCTCGGAAAGGGTCTTGTGGTTATCTCTGTTTTTTGGAACAGGTCAGGCTTTGCTTAAAGGTTCCAAAGGTTCATGCTGGACCACAAGCGCTTGTCAAAGGAGGTGCTGCCTGAGCACACACCATGCATCCATCCTTCTGCCCCATGCTGAAATGGATGCCTTGCGGACGTTAAATATCCCCTGGCATTTTCCCTGAGAAGAGGGACATTAAACTCCATGTCTTAGCCAAATGTCAGTCTACGTAATTTAATTCTGCCTTCCTAAGTAGTATGAATTGAACTGACCTTCTGTCTAGGCAACTGTATACCCGTGCTCAGAGTCAGAATTTCTTACAGGGGACAGCACGTTCATCCTCACACAGCCCCTGTGACACTCTATGTGTTTGCTGCCCCACAGCTGCAGTGAGGACAATCAGGCAGACTTCCCCAGGGTCACACAAAGGACGTGTGACAGATGTGAAATGGCACTATTGTCAATGCTGCCTCCTTCCTCCTGTCCTGAGCTAGTCCCCTTCTAAGAAGCCACATCCCAGCAGCCTGGCATGGGGTGAGGCAAGAAAATCTGATAATAGACCTTTGGTTATTATCCACCCAACTCTTCATGGGTGCAAATCCTCTGTGATCACACCTAAGTAAGCCCCTCTGCCCTCCCTTGTTCAATTGCAGCCCTGCCATCTCACCAGAACAATCGGTGCTGCCAGGATGTTACATTTTTAATGCTGCACATCTGCTGCTGCTAATCTGCCCCATGTTCTCATTAGGAGAAAGAAAGGCATTGCCACTGAGGTGGGATGATGGTACTGTGCTGCTGTCCCTGCTCTGCTGAGGGACGCTCTTGGAAGTGGGAGATAAATCCCAGAAGGTCATCAGCATTCTCAGATATCAAGAGGGGGAAGGGTGGCCCCTAGCACACTGCATCACTCCTGCTTGGCACCTTCCTCTGCCTCAAGCCCTCTCTTCTCCTCCTCCAGCCCTTCTCCCACTTCCTGCTGACTTAGGACTGGAGACGTGATACCTGCAAAGCTTTGCACAGCACTGCCCTCACCACACTCACCTTTATTAATATCTATACTTACACAGAAAACATAATTATGAAAACAATTTCCAGCAGCGAGATAGGGCAGGAGGCAGCCCGGATGTCCTAGCAATGAAAGATGGGGGTCAGAGAGCTGGAAATCCTCTTCCAGTCATCACTGGGAATGGAAACACAGAGCAGCCCCTTGCAGCTGGCTGCTAACAGGCAGCATCGTGCGACCGCCAGCAAGGCATCGGCTCCGGATATCAAAAGAAAGCACCACTAATTTTCCACTCAATTAGAGTCTGTCTTCCGAGCGGCTGGGGAAGGGATTTGCTGCTGAGGGCTCCGGTGGAGGAGGATGGAAGCAAAACCAAAAGAGATCACCTCTTCCCAGGGGTCTTTTTGTGGCTGGCCTGTGGGTGGTCCCAGCAGGCATGAAGTAAGGGCTTCACACCCCTCAGCCCTTCGCAACAAGCCAGTGCAACAGTTTTGTTTCAAGTCCCAGGTTTCTCTGCACCTCCACCTAGCCAAGTAAAATTCAAAGATGAGCCCTCTGACAGATGGTGTCTGCTGGGTGCCACCAACCATGTAGGGGGGGACAGGCTCTACCCAGCACTTACTGCAGTTGCACATGCAGAGAGCAGACCACCAAGAGGGGCAGATGTGCAAGGCAACGTAAGGCTCTCCTCTCATTAGAATCTACTCAGGCAGGATTGCCAGACAAAATACACCAGTGCAATGCACTTGTTTTAATCAAAAACAACATTGGGAAGGCTCAACAAGAAGCTCCATGCAGGATACATGGCTGCTGCTGGAACATCTCTGTGAAGCCTGCTGACTGCCTCCTTGCTCACCTCTGTGCTTCTTACATGCTATAACCATAAAAAATCCTAAGAGAAAAAAATTAACAGCCGTGCATAACGTGGGGTTTTTAAGGCCATAAGATGATGAAGTGCTGTGCTGTCCCATCACCCCTTCCTCATTTGCCTTTGAGCATCTGCCATGGGGTACACACCCCCCGCAACAGCTGGAACACATCTGGCCAAAGGCAGTGGTATTGCACCCATGCTAGCAGCTGGCCCTGCTCATTGCTGCTCTGACCCATCTGGGTTCAGGCTCCTGCACTGGATCTGGACTGCGCTGGTGCTGGGCTGGGTGTGCTTCCCAGGGGGGATGCCCTTGTATGCTGAAGGGGCACTGGCAGATTCCTCCTGCTGAGGTGGTGCCGGCTGCTTTACTCAGGAGTGGTATCAGATGTTCTCAAAGCCAGGCAGGGCATGGGTGGGATGCAGATGTTATAGGAGGATGCCCTGAACTCCTGGAGGAGGGAATGCAAGGAACTCAGAAAACGCAGTTTAATTGCTGCCCTGGGTCTGTTGTCCGGAGGTTACCTTCATTTAAGGAGTGTACCTTCCACAAAGACAACAATTTCCATTTAAAAATACCCAAGTGACTAAAACTTCACCACTGCCCTTCTAACTCCTTGCTTTGCTATTAATGTTCACAGTGCACCAAAGAACTTTGGACATGAAGCTCAGCAGTGGGGACACAAAAGGACAGACCCAGACCCTGCTTCAAAATCATTTCCCTGCTCTGCTCAGAACTGGCACCTTGTTTCTTGTTTGATGTTTTCCAGGACTTAGAGTAGAAAGGGAAAATCTGGGACAGCAGTGGAGCTCTTCTTGCCGCATTCTGGCAATACCAGCTGCTCAGGACTGGTACACATAGCCTGTCCATAGCACTGACTGACTGCTGGCTGTATTTCAGGGATTCATTTATTTTATTCTCTGGTCCAGTAATTGCCTCATGTAAACAGAAAATTGTTTTTTGACTTGTTCCTGAATTCCTCCCTCTCTCATTTTTCCTGCTATTTGAAAACGGACAATCTTGTCTCCTCACCAGCTGTAGTTTGCCTCTGGCAGGTGGCAAAAGCCCCACACCCAGCTTCCTGCTTTGCCACGTTTCCCACTGAAATGCTTGCTCCATGATAGTTCACTGCTGGAGGAGTGCCATCAGCAGAGCTGAGCCCTCTCTGCCTCCATCACTGCCAGGCAGAGGCTTAGCTGTAGCCTTGCAAAGGTCTGGGAGAAGAGGCAGCACACGTTATGGCACTGTGGCTGTTCGTGCTGCCTTGCAGAGCTCTCTGATGGGTACTTACAGCCAGGGTGACGAAGGATGCTTGGAGGACAACAGCAGCCAGAGTCAGCTTTGCTACCACATCTGGGCTGTGCTTGTGATGTGCATGCACATGTAAGTGTAATTTGTCTTCCAGTGCTAATTCCTGCAAATCTGCTTCCAGCATGTAGAAAAAACTACTTTAGCAACATTCAGAGGCGTGAGAAGGCCAGTGCCATGAACCATACTGACTTCCCATCTCTTTGCTCTGGTACGTGAGAGCTACTTCCCCAGCCCCTACCTAAGAAAAGCTTAGCACCCCAGGAGATCTGGACCTCAGAGAATAGGACCAGGTGGAACATCAGGGACCACCACGGGGGCTTCCCATCTGCACCCCGCCCTGCTCCCCCAGGATGCCCAGGTGCCAGTATCCCCACATGGTAGCCCTTCCACCACACACCCCTAAGCATCCTTTGGCAGGAGCTCATGTCCCACAACAAAACCCAAAAGCCACAGTCCTCTGTGTGATTATGGCAGGGCCCTGAGGATAGGGAGACTCTAGAGGGCTGCCAGCACGGCTCATACCTGAACTCTATCTCATGCATAGGCAGACAAAGACTTGGAGAACCTGACACTTCCCTCGCCCATTGCTGAAGTGGGACATGCAGTGTCAAACCAACCCCAACACTGGCTCGGAGAGGCTGAAGAAGTTACCTATGGCAAACTCATCAAAGGTGAGAGAGGTGGAGTTTTTGCCCAGAGCATTCGTGACTGTCAGCGTCACTTTGTACTTCACTGTTGAGAAGAGCTGGAGGTATCTGATGTGACACCTGTTTTTGGGAAAGACATCCTTCTCGCAGACCATCTCCCTTGTGCCGTGTCTGGAAGTAGGAAAAGAAGAAGCTGTTAGCTACAGACCAGCACTCAGGGTGGGGATGTACCGACAAAACTGGAGAGCAGCAGTGTAATGTACCCACTCTGCCCGAAGCCCCCATCTGCCAGAACCCCTGCTGCCATCCTCTTGGGAGAGAATTTCACATAGGGATATGTTATTTTGGATTGAAGCCTGCTGAGAGGTTGAGGTGAAGGAGTTTGTGCTGGCCCCCATCTGTTGCTGCTCTTCCCCTGTGCTGCTGCAAGGATGAGATCTTGCTGGGGCTATGGTTGGTTCTGTCTCTCCTGTGGGAGGACCAGAGTCTGTCTTCTTTCTGCCTGAGAAACAAGCCCCAAAAGCAAAGACATGGTGTTAGAAGGGCTGTTTCAGGACCACTGTGCAGGGCAGTGGGTGATGCCATACTACGGCCAAAACTGGCTACAGATGGTATAGGGAAGGAGGGAGCATGGCTGTGCCAAACTCAGTGATAAACAGAAGGTACAACCTCCACCATAGAGGAGTGGAATGGACAGGATGGATTACAGGGGCACAGAAAGGGGATCTAGGAGATGGCCTCAAAGCCTTGAGGCCCCCAGATCCACACCCATGCCCATAGGTCTCCCTCTAGACTTTAAGATCTCTAGTTTACACCCTAGATACTGGAGCTTCTAGGTTTCAAGGCTTCCCTCTGTGCCTGCCCCTAGGTCTAAAGGATTTCATGCCTTATAGTCATCACTCTAGGCCTCCAGGATTCCAGACCACTAAGCTCATAGGCCTCCACATTGGTAGTCACCTCTGGGGAAATGGGATCTTTCTTGGGATAAAGTCCCTCTGTCAAGCGTGGATGTCTCTGGAGCATCCCTCCTAGGGCCCAACTTTCAGAAACTGACCCCATGTGCTCAGCACAGCTGACCCAGAGCACTACCTGGAACCTGCTCTGGGCTGTGCAGAACAAAGTGTCCCAGGAACTCACATGACAGAGATGTTGAAGGTGTTGGGGATGTAGGTGGGGCTGGGCAGGTGCCAGCTGCAGTAGAAACCCTTCGGGTAGTTGTTGGACCGACACATCAGCACTGGCTCTTTCGGGGGGACTGCCAAGGAAAGAGAAAGAGGAATTATTCATCCAGGTGGGCTTATCACCAGCTCCTAAACATGGAGTGGTCCCTCCCCTGCCAAGCACACCCCAAGGTCCAGCTGAGAGCTCGCCTCCTCCCCCAGCAGGTCACCAGCTCTGATGAGATAAAGGGTGGCAGAGAAGGTTGGCAGGTACTGGGGAAATTATCTTCGAGATTGCTACACAGAGATGTTTCTGACGGGGAGAATGGGCTGCTCTCTTGACCCCATTAAGCTGCAGCGCTCACAGCTTTTTCCACTGAGTCCCCAGGGAGCGCTAAATTTCTTGTTGAGGGATGATCCTCGGGAAGACCTGAGGTCCTTAAAGGGATGGAGAAGGATCGCTTATGACAAGATGCAGAGAAGCAGCCTGAAACCAGCAGGAAAAATCCAGCCCTGAAGGAACAGCTGTACTACTGCCCTCAGCAGCGAAGCAGAGCATCCTGTCCCCAAGTGCTCATGCTGCATTCAGCTTTCCTGAACATACAAGCAAAGATCACAGCGTGCAGGAGTGCAGCAGAGTGGCAGGAAGCCTCTGTGAAACACTCATGTGGGAGGAGGAACTGTGATACCTTTCAGCTGATAAATTTTGCCCTTGCAAAATTATTAGGTTAGTAAGACACGAAAATCACTGAAGTTAATTCCTTTTAGCACCTGCACACCCACATTGCTAAGAGAAGCACCATGGCACAGCACCTTGAAATAAGATGATCTCCCTTGGCTGAATAGGGGAAACTGAGGGACAGACCCTGTGCATGCCCCCATTGCCCTGGGTCAGGATGGAGCAAGCAGGCAGCAAAGAGCGGGCAGCATAGGGAGGGAGTGGGATGTGGAGGGCTGGAAGGCTGTTCTGATAGGAGATATGTGCTCCCCCTAATGGCTATTTCAGCCTTCAGATGGCAGACGAAGGCCAGAGCCTCAGCCTCGTAATGAGCCTCCCAGGTAAATTATTTAAGCAGATCCTCTGCAGCTAATCGCAAGGCCAGAGACAAGGGCCCTCTCCTTGCTACATCGCTGTCCTCCTCCTCCTCCTATGGACGTTCTTAACCCCTTCTCTTCCCCAAAGATGCCCTAAGGGTGAGCCTGCAACAAGCTGAGGGCAGCATCACCTGCTGCAGGGGCCAACAGGAGGGCTCTGGGGGCCCCTGGGAGATGTTTCGGAGGGGTTAAGTGGTGCGGGGGACTTCGGGACAGGCTATGGTGTCCCAGCGACCGCGCGGTGGCAGTGTGGACTCACAGCACCCGCCAGGCACGGTGGCTGGGATGGGGATGGGAATGGGGCTGGAAGCATGGCACTGGGAGAGCTGGGGGGATGCCATGGGGCTCTCCTGCTGCGGTCAGCACCACACAGATCATGTGGGACAGAGGGACCCAGTCCAGGCTTTGGATATAGGGCAACCCCAATGCCCTGCATGGTCCCTTGCCCTACCTGCTATTAACCCCGCTGATAATTTATCTTTGCAGTTACACCTTGTGTCCCTGCTTTGCTCTGCCAGGGAAAGGGGACTGCTTGCTGCCACCCACTCCCATTTCTGCTCCGCAGCAGTCTGCAAAGGTGCTGCATCTTTATGGGGACGCTGTGCACCACTCTGGGGTTAGGGGCATCAACTCAGCCCCTAGCTTCTGTGCTTGTGGCAGCCTCTGCCATTCAGCTGTGGTGACTTTAGGCAGTGAGAGGTGGAAGGGGAGCTTGAAAAGGGAGGTGGAACTGCCCGAGTGTCTGTCTACACTGTGCCTATCCTCAGCCAGGGCAAAGCCAGGCTGATGAGCCACCTGGAGATGTGACTGTGACACCACATGGCCCACTGTGGCCATGACCCCAGGTGCCACTAGGAGGGGAGCACCAAGCCATCTGTGAGATGATATGGTGCACCAGGAGGGGGTTATGGCCACCTTTCCTGAGCTGGTGGCAGGTCCCATCACTCTATGGAAGATGGTGGCCTGCAACCCTGCTCCTCTCCCAGCCTTGGCAAGAAAATCCTTGCCAGCACAGCTCATCCTACTCATCAAAGGCTCTTACAGACAGCAAATAAAATAGCAGGCTCCAATCGATCCTGCACTCCATAATGATGTCTTTGGAGGTGGGCCAGGCTGACGGCTGATAGAGAGAGCAAGAAAGGCAGTGAAGGAAAACTGAGCCATCAGGGAACATTAAGGGCTTTTTCTGTCGTGAGGATCTCAGAAGGCTTTGGGCAGTGTGTCTGGGTGCATACAGCCCAGCTCCACCCTTCCCTTCCCTGTCCCACCAGGCTGATGTCCAGCCCTGAGCCCCTGCAGCTACCCACCAGTCCAGCAGTGGCCACACACAGCCCTTAGAGCCCAGGCTCAAAGCTCAGCCTCCTGCAGCATGGGCACTTCCAGGGCACATGAGAGTGACCGCCTGCAGCCTCCCTAATCCTGGCAAATATTTACTTCCCTGTCGCCTTATGGAGCTGCCGAGCTCCATCAAGACAGAGCTCCTTTCCTCTTGCTGCAAACACTGCCTGCCCTCTCTAATCTGCCTATTAACCTCCTGCATGGCAGGAAGCCACCTCTCCCACGTGCTCTGTTGACGTTTGCTCTGCATGCCCAGAGTGGCTAATGCCTGGGCCATGGCTCCTTCCCATCCCCATTACTCCCTCTGCACAGCTGCTCAGGCTCATCCCACCCACAGGGATGCATTAACTCGTGCAGTATCTTGCAAAATGCACAACTCTGTCAGGCAGTAAAATCTGCTCAGCTATCATTACCATGCTGCAAACTCTGCAGAAGACCCATGTCAGGGACGGGGATGCCCTCCCCATTTTGCACTGCATCCTTTTGACCAATGTCCTTCGGGCTCATTAGGAATCACTGCTGTATGAACAGTCCCAGCACTCTGCCTGGCTGGAGACAGCACAGGGGCAGCCCCTGAGGATTAAAGCAACCCTGGAAGCCCAGCACAGGGTTCTTGTCTCTCTTGCCACCTCTAAAGCCCAGTTGCCTTTGTACCCCAAGTCCCACTGAGTAGGGAAAAAAAGCGTAACCGATCAATTTTAGAAACCACTAAAAATGATCTACAATAGCTTTTCCTAGCCCTGCTAGGTCATGAGATAATGGACATTAAAATTGTGGCATTTTTATATATAGAAAAGTTATTTTAGGTCATTTTTAGAGGTTTCTGAAATGGATCAGTTGTAATTTTCCTCTCCTGCTGAGGGCTGAATGTACTAAAGATGCCTTGTTCCACAGGTGGAGGGATACAAAAAAATAGTACCCATAAAACTTTTAAGAGGTCTCTAAAACACTTCTGTAGGAGGTATTTCTTCTCTTTCACTTGGGGCACATTCAGACCCCGGGCTGCAGGGGATACCGATGTTACAGTGTGCTCGCGGGATGACCTGCATAACTCATCATCCCCAGCTCGTGCCAGCAAAACCTCCAGGGCCCATGACAACATAGTGTGCTTGCACCAGATCTCCGGCTGTTACACAGCCCGCCTGCGTGCAGGCGTGCTGCCCATGCAGGGGGCAGCTCCAGCACAACTCTCACTCCTGCTTCTCCTGTGCCTCGCTTCTGCAAAGCCCCCTCCAACCAATGATGGTATATGCACTACCACCCCACCTCGTAGGAGCACTTGGCTAATTTGCAAGCAGATGTGTAAAATGCACCCAAGTGGCCAAAGTAAACCTGAGGGGACAGCGAGAAGTCAACCAGGCTGGAGACACTAGCCTGGAGCAGAGATATCAGCATGGCATGCAGGAGCAGCAGGCCAGCACACACACCTGGCCATGCCCATGTGCTGCACACACACCAGTTGCAAACACTATGCATTATTTATCTAATGCCACTTTTTCAAAATTGCCTGCGTAAAACAGGCTGGTAGGAAATAACAAAGAAAATAGCAATGAATAAATTATATTTCCGCTGCCCAGCAGAGCAGGGGAACATACATCAGCTGCACACCTGTGTGCTCCTAGTAGCACAGCTGTCACTGGCACGGTCTGTTCTGCTGCCCCAAATGTTGGGATGTGGCCATGTCCCACTGCTAGAGCAAGGGAAGTAGGTGATGCTCTGACCGTGCTTCTTTTTGCTCTGCTATCCCTGGACTGTGATGTTCTTGAAATGGGGTTTCACCCCACTCCCAGATGCACGACCTCTTTCCAGGTCATTTTAAGCCACCCCAGCCTTAGCAAGGGACATTTCCAGGGAACATCTTCCCATTTGGAAATACACACCAAAACAAGATCCCTCTGGAACCTGAGCCATCACAAGTGAGCACCAGAGATGCTCACGCTCAGCCAGCACCCAGTCCAGCCCCAAACCCTCCTGTGACAACATCAGAGCCATGAAAAAACTCCTGGTTGTTCTTCTCTGGGATGTTCCCAAAGGAGCCAGGGAGACGGTGGCTCTGCCTGTTCCTGCTGCAGGGACCTGAGGCTGTGACTGAAGTCCCCAAGACCTGCTGCCACCTGGAGCCAGCTCCCCAGCCTCAAGGAGTGAGAATTTATTCCCTAGAAGGCGCTGAATAAAAAGGTAGACTCAGCAAAAGATAAATTTCTTAAAGGCCCTGTTTTACACTGATTAGGGCTCATAAACCAAGCTATGGATTTTCTCATTTCCCTTGCAGAAAATTCACACCGAGAGGCAGCGCTGTAAATTTGGGGAAGAAGCACACAGCATTACTCACCCGTAACAGAGTTCAGAGCTTTGCTTTAAGCACAAAGCACAGCACAAACTCCAAGCCCTAAAAGCCACCTCTCAGCAGGTTGGAGGGATGAGAGCCCCCCAGATCCTGCAAGTGACCCTGTCTGGGATACAGGTGCCACTGGGATCCTTGTGCTGGGAGGGTACTGGTGGGACCCTGATGTCCCCTGGAGCCAGCGCAGCGGAGAACTGCTTGCCACCAGCCTGCCCTCCATCAGAAAGCACAGAGCAACTTTGCTCTGCAACAGTATTAAATATTGAACAAAGGCAAGCAAATCTGTTATCTGGGATAATTGGGAGTAAATAAAACATTTAACCAAACCAAATGCAGCTGTTTCTACTTGGAGCCGGCACAACAGCGGGGAAGCCAGCTCAGCTACTCCGCGTCCCTGTTACGGCAGCTGATTATTGTTTTGTGTATAACGGTAGCACCGCCAGCCCTCGGATGAGGACAAGACCCACAGCACTGCGTGCCCACAGGAGCAGTGTCTGGTGGAGCGGGAGGGCAGGATGTGGTCATTGGAGCGGCATACTGGGGACAGGGAGACCACGGCAGGGCTGGGATTTGCTTTCCAGCCCTGGGAGTTCATGTCCCGGCCAGCTTTCCTCCCCCAGCACCTCTGTGAGGAGATTTGTGTGTAACATAAACCATTTCAGAGCCAGGTCACTGGTTCACACATAGCCTGGGGCAGGAATGACCAAACCTCCTTACCAGCTGCTCAGCAGCCTCTGGGACCCGGCGTGCTGGGACTCCAGCCAGGTCCTGTACAGGGAGCTGTGCATATCCCCGAGGTATTATCCCAGTGAGGGAGCTGTTGGCAGATGGAGCCAAAGGGATGAAGAGTGTCCCCATCCACGGCACAGGCCTGGACCATCCTGGGTTACTCATTGCTTGCTCACCTCTGGGGTCATTCCACCCCTCTGACTTGTCAAGCAGAGCTTGATGCATTCCCTGCAGCTCTCACCCAAATGCTGGGTTTATCCCCTCTGAAAAGGCTGGGAAGAATGCAGGGAAGGAAATCCATAGCATCTTCCACTTTGTTAAAATAATCTGTTTCCAAGAAAGTTTTAATTATCCTTAATTTCCCCGGCCTCTCTCTTCCATCTGGGGTTGGATGCATGTTGCCACACTGGTGCAGGGACCAAGTGATCCCTTGTATCTGGACAAGTATCCCAGCACATGTTCCTCACCTTGAAACAGCTCATGGCTGGTACATGGGAGCATATCACAGCTCCGACTTCTGGAGAGGAGTGGCTATGCCCACCCTGGGTATTCCTCAATAAAAGGTCAGTGCCCAGTCTCATCAGACCACATCTCTTCTGTGCCATGGTTCTTCATGCCTGTGGTATTTGCTGAAGTGGACTCAGAATCCCCCTTCTCTCTTTTCCTGGCTCCAGGTACAAAACCCTACAGAATCTACACCACGCAGTTCCCCTGCCCTCTCCATCACCTTACTTTGAGAGCAGGCAGTCCTTCTTCCCCACCTCTCCAGTTGGAGGGCACAAGGAAAATACACAGTGCAACCAGATGAAACTGAGACCATCAGCAGCCATGTATTCTAAGCAAAGCTGTCCCACCAGAACTCCTGGAAACTGTAAATTTATCCAGCCTCTTGAGAGAAGCTGCAAGCTCTCTGTCATGTACCAAGCAGCAGGAGAGCTGCAAATATTACCAGCTTTTGCTCCCAGCTGGGGAAAAGCAGACTGCCCCTGACAGCCAGCAGCTTTCCAAAATTGCCTTTTCTCTCCTCATCCTGCACAAGTGGCAGCCTCGATGCATCTCCAGCCCTGCACGGCAGGATGCTGTCCTGCTAACCCATGGATGGGTATCTCACACCACAGGGGATGGAGAGGAAGGAGGAGGAGATTTCTGGCTTTCTGGAAGAGAGAAATTGATGTATTTGTGCTTATCTCCTCTTCTACTCATTCTCAGCGTCCCAAGACTCTGCCTTGTACCCTCCTGCGCCCATTCCTCAGCACTGATGTCTTTCTGCCCCTGCCAGCTGGCAAATGAGCTGCAGACACCTCAAGAAAATGGCTAGGCTGGAGCCAGAGGTCCCCTGAAGAATGCTGGAGCCAGCTGTAGGGAGCTCACACGTGACCAAAATGTGCCTCATACGGATTGTGTCTGTGTTGTTCATTCCCCGAAGCCATGCGAGTCCCTGCAGCAGCAGCGAGCCTCACTAGAATGGAAAGCAAAGCCGCCTGACTCCTTCCCAGATATTCTTTTGCATAACATACCCTAGAAAATGCCAGCTATGGACTGTGGGGGGATGGGACCAAGATGGACACCTCTGCCTGATGCTGCCTTCCCTGTAAAGATGTGAACCTGGGAAGATGCTCAATTTGTCCTGAGACATGAAGTCTTCACGCAAACTCCTCAGTTCCCAACCTCCTGTTCTGGGAAAACACCAGTCAGATCTGTAGCTAACAGCAGGAGGGTCTTGTGCTCAAGACAAAATCCTCGCCTGTGCTGATAGCACTGTGGGGTGGAAGCAGGCATGTTGGAGAGTGACCATCTTCAGGGTCCCTCTGCAGCTCACCCAAAGGGTGTCCTGCAAGCAGACGAATGCCAGGAGGGAGTTTGGCATCTCCCCCATTTCTCAGGAGCCACACAGGAGCTGCTTTATCCTAGTCCTGTATCTTCATCCTTACTTAAAAGCCTTCTTGTTACAAACCTGTCTCTACCTGCTCTCCATTTTCATTCATTTATTTTTAATACTCAGAACTGAATTAGGCCCTGGCCTCATTCTCATCTAATGCCAATAAGATCCTTGGGATGATACAAGTCACACAACCCCAGACGTCACTGCGCTTGGAAATAATAGCTGAATCTTTAACACAGGTAACATCAAGGGAAGTCCCATTATTCAGCCCATCTGTGATGAAACAGAGCAAAAAAAGGCTCTTTGCTTTATAAAAATGATGCTCATCTTCGTCAGACCACATCATGATGATTAAATCCTGCAGCTGGCAAGAGGTAAACCCCATGGGATGCTCTGGGGTAGCAGCAGCAGCTTCAGAAGCTCAGGGATCTCCTTCTGACCCACTTGAGGCTCTGCAAAACAAAGTGAGAAGCGCCAGCCGACACAATCACTCCCACTGACTGCTTCTGCCCTCTCTAATTATCATTGATAAAATGTTTGCAAGGTTTCCTCCATTTCCTTCCCTTCCCGCTTTCCTCAGCTCAGCATCCCACCATGCTGCCATAATCTTCCCTTTAGGTCCTACACCATCTTCTAATCCTTTAATCAATTTTTCCCTGGAGCCCCTGTAATTTATCGATGACCTTTGAATACTGAGATACCCAGAAGTTAACACAGCATCCCAAAACCTCTCTGCAACCACAGCAGCACCACTGCTCCCCAGCCTGAGCAGTGACAGCCTGGGTGCCTGGCACCATCCATCCTTACATCCCCTAAAGCATGCAGCCAGCAGCCCTGGGTGTGAGTAGTTCTAGCAGCTTCAACAGTATCCTTTCATTTTCTTCCACAAGAGAACAAATGAAAAAATATATATTTTGCAGATTTTTTTTGCCTAATAGAACATTTTTTTCTGCTCTCCACTCCAGTGCTGTACAACTGCGTTGCTCATACTCAGATGAATGGCTACAAATTAGGAATGGACCCCAGCAGCCAGGGATTGGAGTTCACTTTCCTCTTTAGAGAGGAGGAGTTTTGCAGGGAAGCCAGGGATTTCTTCTTGTGCCTTTTTTTTTCCCCACTCTCCAAGGTCAAACAGTCCTGGACTCTCAATAAACCGTCGCAGGGGCTCCAGAGGATTTCAGGAGGTATTTGATCGGATTTCTGCAGGCTTGAAGCAAGACTTCACAGGTACAGGGGAAAAATACCCAAGAGCTTTAGAGGGAAACACTATTAGAGTCACTGAAGGATTTTTTCTGCACTCTCTGAAGCATTGTACAGAAAATTGCAGAATATCAAGTCCTGTGCTTTGGACCTGGCTCTAAGATTGGCACAGACCCTGTGGCAGAAGGATGTCTCTGACTTGCCATGGATGGGGCATGCAGTGTTGTTCCTTGCACTGCAAATTCCCCACGCAGCCGGGACAAGCCTCCCCTCAACAAACGGGATGGCTCAACATCCTCTTGACAGGGCAGGGACTTGGCTGCGGGTAAGAGCTGAAAGGAAGTGATGGGGAAAAACAGTCCTGGATTTACCTAAATACTCTGCTATCCTCTCCTGGAGTCAGAAAGCAGCTCTGGTTGGGTTAATGGGTCTGTCCCATGTGAATATGCCACCAATAGTGTGCGGAGGAAGACAGCACACCTGGTGTTAGGTGGGTTATTCAGATGAACCTGTTGGGTGAAGCAGGGTTTGTCTGCAAAGGGGAGATGCTGGAGGCACAGTTTGGTACCTGCCTTCAAGCCCCAAAATTGCATATGGGCATCTTCCAAGAGTGGCTCCCACAGCATCCGTGGTGTAATTGCAAAGCAGCTCAGACACAGCCTGGTGCAATGAGATGCAAATGAATTTTGAGATCATAGCACACACACACACACATGTCTCAGTGGCTGCATCTCCTGTCTTCAGCACTAATATGGGCTGGAAAGAACTGGGGAAGGACTCAGAGGACAGAAGCACTGTCTTTGTCTCTCACCCCCATCCCAATGCTTTACACTTGGACTCTTGGGGAAGTTTGTAGTTTGAATGCAGCCCTTGATGTAAGCCAAATGGGTTGCAAATGTATTGGCATGTGTTGTGTCATTTGTAGCGGTTAATAGGATTCATTTTCCAAGGAAGGGGAAAGAAAAGGAAGAAGAGGAGGGGAAAGCTTAAATCTGTAAAACAAATGTCCATCACCCCTTCTGAAGCGCTAAATCCGTGGCAATAGATTATATATGAAAGGTTGGTCTAGAGCAATAATCTGTCAGGGCTTCTCACAACAATGCAGCTGGATTCAGATGTCAAACTAAAATACTTAGCACTTAATACCCTCAAAGCCTTGTGCAAAGAATGGATGTGATGCTGGCCCTGGTGGGGTTATCAGGAGATTTGTCTCTGATTTCACTGGCAACAGCCCCATTAACACACCAGTTTTCAAGAGAGGGTAGGGGACCACCCTGCCTGGTGGCACCTACACCATGACCATGCTGCTTCCTCCCATCCAGTACATGGATGGGGAAAAGCCACCTGAGGACATGGAGGTGCCGAGTAGTTGAAGTATGGCTGTGCATGAAGGAGGAGTGACCTCTCTGCTCCACAGGCATCACCCCAAAGGGGGTGCTCCAGCCCTGTCCTCCCTCCTTACCCGCCCACCTTCCCCTCCGCCCCAGCAGATGTTCTGGGTCTTGCTCCCCGGGACGGATCCCGGCTTGATTTATTACTGGACGTGACTTCTGGAGTTCGTCAAAGGCACCCACCCCCCCCTTCCCCTGCCTTTCTCCACACCCTTCCCATTTTGTTTTACGTTCACTTTGTGGTCTCCCCACCATAGCTTGCAATAAACAGAAACTCATTTCCAATATAAACAACTGCACACTCTGCCCCAGCAAGCCGCACGACCCTGCCTCTCCAGCTCCCCACCCTGCACTGCTTCAGGCTCTGGGAAAACTGTTGTTCCTTCTGTTTTTTTTCACCCCCCACCCTCCTGGCCCATTGAATTTATTTTTTTTTTCCCCCCAAGATTTATAACGTGCCAGCCAGAGTCAGAGTGGTCAATCCCGCTTCACGTCACATACGTGCTATTAAAAGTAACTCTATCGCTACATTTTCGTAAGGAAAGCCACCTGAAATCCCTGTGCAGAGCACACAGCGAAGAGCTGGAGATGGGAGGAAGGCTCTGCCTCAGGCAGAGAAACAGCCCAAAGCTACCTGGGATGGGAGATGCTTCGTAAGGCACAAAACAGGGTTGAACTTAGGCAAATGGGATGGTGGGTGCAGGGATGTGCGGGGATGCCACGCATAGGGGCCAGGCTGTGTGCACAGCAGGCTGCAGCTGCAGAGCCCATTTCCCTGTGCAGTTTTAAAGAAATGACCCCATGCCAACCACTTCAATCACTCCTCATCATGGGACATGTGATGACCTGCAGCAGTTTTATGACTGTACAGGAGTGCACCGTAACTTTGCAGACTTTGCCCAGAGCGGGCACAATGTGCAAAGCCAGCACGACATCAGCTTGGCAGCTGAAAAGCATGGGCCAGACCCAACCCTCGACCCTCCAATCACAGAGAGTATCAAGGAAAAGCTGAAAAATGGCAAATGAAAATGAGGAGGATCTCACCAAAGAATCCACTGGATTTCATTCTAATGGAGAACTTCGCATCAGGGCTCAGCCTTCTAGCTGCTCTGCTACCCTTAGGTGAAGTGTATGGGCCACACAGCAGGGTGGGTGATGTACCAAGGAGATGCACACACCTGCTCCTGCCATGGCATGATGATGCTCGGGTCAGTCATTGGGATAAGCCAATCCAGTACCACCATTTTTTTAGGAGCTAAACACTTAATTCCAGGAAAGGAACTGGTCAGAGCAGCCTACAGTTTCATTTCTGCTGGGAAATTAAAACAAATGAGGAAATGAGGTGAGTTAGTGGTAATCTGAATCCAAGAGGTTTGGCTGGAGAGTATCCCAGCACTGCGAACTCCATGATTGCTGCTAACACCCCTATCTGCACTGTGGATGCTGCCTGACAACAAGCTCATGGCACTGCTCACTGGGACTCACTGACACAAGCAGGGCTTGTGCAGCACCAGACAGTTGGGTTATGACTCCTTTTTCTGTTTCTTGGTTAGTTTTGTCGTATTTGAGGTTTTTGAAGTTGGAAAGAACTCCTCGAGGTCTTCGCAGAGCACCAGGTCTCCTTTGACAGGCTGTAGAATGCCTACACATTTCATGGGCAGCACTGCTCCTGTGGCAAGCTTGTGATATTTGGGGAAAAAAACAACGCAACAGGCACATTGTTTATGGGGGCATCAAACCCTATGTGCATGTGGAGGCCGAGGTACTGTGGTGACTTGCAAAGCACCAGGCACCTCCCAGCCACAGCTCCTGCAGCTTGCCCATTCCTAGTAGGGGCAAAATTTGCAGCTATAGCAGGCAGAGAGGGGGGCTGCCCATCTCCTCCGTTCTGTAATCCTCCTGAGACAGTCCCACTGTAGTTGTGTCTCCGCTCACCCACTGCAATGCAGCCGGAGTGCTCCAGGCAAGCTTTGCACGCAACGCAGGCTGCTGGGTGCAGACGCCAGGCTGCTGGAGGCATCCTCAGAGGGAACTGCTCCAGGAGTTCTGTGCAGGGTTGTGCTCAGTGACAGAGCTCTGGCAATGCACAGTGACCTCGGCGTGGCCACGCTGCAGGTCCTGCAGATGGTCTGCCCGTGGTGTTTGCTGGGAAAGCTGAAGGCCACAGGAGGCTTCCTCTGCAAAATGCCAGATTCCTATGCACAGCGATTCGGAAGAAACACTGAGAAAAAGACACACACAAAAAACTTCAAGCAGAAAAATTATTTGAGTGGAGAAGCGCTTCTGCTATGTGCTCAGACTCATTTTACCTCCATGGCTTGGCTGTTATCTTGCATCACATCCCCTGTAGCTACAAGCAGGGCACAACATGACCCCGTATCCCAGTGAGAGCAGTTGGTGCTGCAGCTGGGTTGTACCATGAGAACTACGGATGGCTACAAGGAGTTGTGCAGGTCTACTGCCTGTCCTAACAATAAATCCATAACCACAGATTAACAGACTGCAGAGAGAGCTGGTGGCGTTTCATAAGCCCTTCATACTCCACTGATAAAAGGACTCTTGGTATGAAGGGTGGCCAAGAAACCACTCTTCCTCTTTCCCATGGATGAGTGGCTGAAGTTGTTCCCAGCTGGCTGGAGCCCCTTAGCCTCCGCTTCATCCCTCAAACTGAGCATCTTCAGCATAGTTAATCATGGCAAGCACAGAGGCTGGAGGCAGCCGAGGCCACTGAAGCCCCATGCTGCTCAGTGACCCTAGGGAGGAATGTGCCTGACTCACAGCATGGGAATCCGACCTCCACTGCAGCCCTGCCGCTTGCTGAGATCACGGACATCCATCTCCTGGCTCCACAACTCCTGGCAGTGCTGGAAGTGGTCCGGCTTGTCCTCCCGCTCACAGGGAGCTGGTCTCCAACTTTGCTGCAGTGATGCTCTGCTTACACTCCACTGTGTGGTGCACATGCAGCTCAGGACCTGCATTCTGTTCCCCATCTCTTCTCCACAGGCACCAATCCTGGCTGTCTCCAGCATCATTTTGGCACCTGGAAAATGCTCCAGGTGTGCCAGCATTGCTGCTTTGTTACCTCTAATCCTCCTCCAAGTGAACCACAGAGTCCTGTTAGAGTTGTTATTTCAGTGCTTTGTATTCAAATCAGTATCTTCTATGTATTATCTCCCTCCTCTCCCAGGATGGTTTTAGCTGCAGCCAGATTTGCATTGCTCTGCACATGCCCAAGGGCATCACTCTCCATCCAGCTCCAGCTCTCCACGTGCATCCCCTGCTCTCAATGGCTTTGCTGGGTTTCAGAGCGCCAGTGGGAAAGGTTAAGAGCTGCCCAGTCACAATATCTGGTGGTGAAGTTCTTCCTCTTTTGTCATGCACTCAGTGCAGCTGATGGCCTGGTCCCAGTCTTGGTTACCAATCTCTGACACTCTCCTCAACCTGAGATAGCTGCTGCTCATGCAGCAGCAGAAGCGTTACTTGCAGGAATAAAACCTGAAGCATTTCTGCATGTCTAAGGGGCTGAATCCTTGACTCCTGGTCACAGGGTGCAACTCAGCCCCACACTACTCACAATAATCCTCCATACTTCCAGCTTGTATTTAACCTTCCAGATACCATGATGGGAGGAGAAACCTCTTTAAAAGCCTGATTTCCAATAGGTATTGCAAGAGCAAATCCCCAAACATTCTCACTGCATGACAAGTTTTCAGTTAGATGTGTAGCTTTGATCCCCACCTCTGCAACCCTTCTCATTACCATTGGCACAGCCCGTATCTGCAATTTTGGCTTTGCAATGCCGTGCTTGTCTCTGGGGAGAGCAGAGGTTTGTCTGCTCCGCATTTCTCCTTGCAGAGCATGGAAGGAGCCTGGGTCACTTGGTCACCTGAGTCAGCAGAAAGGGGCAGGGTAAAGCCCCCAGAGACAGTGAACTTCTGCTAAAAGCACAGTGCTGCCTTCCCGATATCTCTGAATTTGCAAGAAAAAATATTTTCCTGGTTTATCAGCGAGGATGCTTTCCTGTCAGAGCTAGAAGGTTTGGAGCTCCTTCGCAGAACAAGCAGAGCCTGGTGAGACAGTCCCAAAGGTAACAACCCTATGGGTGACAGTCCTGGGGCTGGGGCCAGCAGCACTGGCTTCCCCCAGCATGGTCAAAGCCAAAACCAACAGAGGAAAGAGTGAGGCATAAACCTGTCATCAGCATGGCACGTCAGCACGTTATGGATTTCCCATTTCAAAATAATGGATCCCAACTTGTGCTGCATCCCAGCCTCCAGAAGGGCAGCACTGCTCCTGCCCATAGATTATGTTTGATGAAACTGAGTTAGTAGCGTTTTTATCTGTCAATTAGGAACCATGAAACAGTTATTAAATAGAGTCAGAGCCCTCCTTGCTGCTCTCCTGGGCAGCGCAGGAGACACATAACAGCCTGTAATGAAGCATTAAGCAGCAGCAGTTTCATTTCTGATAGGATTGGAAATGATAAGGCAGAGAGGCATGGCTGGATGGGGGCATCAGTCCCTGGCTCAGCAGTCACATACAAGCAGCTGCTACAGGGAACATCAAGGCTGAGATTTCTCCCCACTGCCTCCTAAAGAGGTCTCAGCAGAATCACTGCCTCGCTGCACTTGTTCCCTCAGCCCAGGAATGGGCTGTCTGTAGGGACAGAGATAACACAGGCACGCGCTGCTGCTGGACGTCATTCAGTGCACTGGATGCTGTCACAGCCCTTTGGTCACAGATGTGATTACCTACAGCATCCCACAGGATGCTGGCACAGCCTGGGGCTTAAGCATCGCCCCAGGCTAGGTTGGGATGTGAATCAGAATATTTACCTGCCCTCACAGTTTGACACAGGGTAAGGCACAGTGGGGTGGTGGCCCCACAGGAGGGAATATTTAGGGTAGGAGGAGCGCAACGTCCCAGCATGGGACAGAGAAGGGGCAGAGATGGACAGTTCTGGTGCCTGGGGATTCACTGTCAGCTGACCATGGCTGGCCAAGCTCCTGCAGAGACACCTGGATTCAACCAAGGGGACACCCGAACTGGGTTGGGGCTAACCTTAACCCATGTCTCTGCTGTAGGGAACACCACATATCTGGCCACACCAAAGGGGTTCACACGCTTGTGTCTGCTTTGCTTCCAAAGGAAACACAATGGCAGCATTGTTTTCACTGCTGGTGCTCTGAAGGGAAGGGACAAGTTTTCAGGGCTTTTCCTTTTAGAGCTCCCTTTGATTTCATTAAATCACAGATCACTTTAAACAAGAATAAAGCAACTGAAATCATGAACCCAAGTGTTTAATTCCTTAACTTTCCATTTCATTAAAAATGTTCATCTGATTTGATTTCTGGAGCATTTTCCCAAAGTTGCCAATGAACCACCACACCCAATTGTTCCACCTTTCCTCCTGATGGAAAAACCCTCAGAAATTCCTCTCAAAAATTACTGAAGCAAGGGTGCCTACCAACTCCTTACCCACATACCAGGCTTCAGACAGCAGCAGACAAATGCACTACAGTGAGTTACCCTGCCTTACTGCAAGCAAGCAACATTCATGCCTCTTTTCATGGGATCTAACACAGTTATGGTGTTTGCAAGCGCCTGGACAACTCCTGGATGCTGGTACACTACCTCCAGCACAAATGTAGCTGGGAGAGGGATGTGGCAGTGTGGGCTTTGGGGATACCCACTTGCACAGAGCATTCCCACTCACCTTCTTCTAAATTGGGTGCATGGCTGCACGCTCAGCACAGGGCTCTGCTCAGCATGTGTAGTGTGCTGGGGAAAGATGCAGTGGGTATGAGGGATGCAATGCCCTGTGCCTGTGGTGT
This sequence comes from Odontophorus gujanensis, assembly GCA_013399175.1. NCBI lineage: Eukaryota > Metazoa > Chordata > Aves > Galliformes > Odontophoridae > Odontophorus > Odontophorus gujanensis. The sequence continues at coordinate 40,804 of VXAB01004717.1, read as the reverse complement.
GTGCACAGTGCACAACTTCCAACCCCTTCCCTGAGGTCCTCGGGGCAAGGGGAAGGCAGCCAAACCCTCTCCATGGCACCTCCCTGAAACTTGCCCGACAACAAGTTCTCAGGGATTAGCAGCGGCCATATCCCGGTGAGAACAATATTAAGGGATTATGAGATTAGAAATACCATTTACGCCGAGAGGAATAACTCTAATTCTTATCTGATTGTCTACAGATGTCAGCAATCAAAGCACCTCTTTCATGCAAAGCAGGGAGCACTGCGGAGCGGGAGGTGACTAGGGCTTGGCCCCCCTGAGCCAGAGGAGAGCCAGCTCCTCCTGCCAATGCAGATTTAGCTTCCTTCCAGGAGAAAAAATGCTCAGCAGCAGGCTGCATTTACCTCCTCCTGTGTCCCAGCCACACTGTCCATTCTGTGCAAGCTCCTGGGGCGGTGACACTGCCCATGGACAATGGAGCTCTGTGTCTCCAGTTTAGCTGCAGGGTATCCCACCCAACCTGCTGCCTTGCACTAATCCCTCCTGCCTTGCGCTGCATCCTTCTGCACAGCATCGAGCACTCTGGATAAGGATGCAGCACGCGGGGTGCATGGCTTCCAGTGGGTGATGCATGACTCTTCTTACTCCTGGAGGGCTCAAAGAAATCAGAAACGGCCCCAACCACACCCTGCACTGTGGTGATACATCCCTACACCCTCAGGGCTGCCTTTGTCCCATCCCATACAGTGATGTGCAGCACCCTCCTAATGTCCCACAGCCCACCTCCAATCACTGAATGCCAGGGTTCAGTGCACCAATTCAGAGTATCAGGGCACCAATCTGCAGAAAAGTGTCCATGAAGCTAAATCTGCCTTCTAAACCTTCCTTAACTCACAGGCTTGAAGGCCACGGGAGAAATTTAGTTCATGTCACCTGACCTCCTGGGTTGCACAGGCCATTACATCCCCCTGCTATCCCTCCATTGAGTCCAATAACTCGTGTTTGACTGAATCATCCTTCAGAGAGGCAGCCAGCCTTGCTCTGTAGATAACAAGCAGCAGAGGAGCAACCACGGCTTTTGGCAGTTTGTTCCAATGCTTAATCATTTTTTCTATTAAAAATATGAGCCTCATTTCTAATTTGAATGTGGCTATGCTCAGCTTCCAGTCGTTGGCTCTAGTTACGACTTTGCTTGCTGGTTTAGTACCCGGTGTCTTCTCTGCTTGGAGGCAATTACCAGTCAGAGTCAGGGCATCTTTTCAGCTCCTTTTGAAGTCACCAAGCAGACTATTTTACATCTCCTTCCTTACAGTATCTCCCCCTGCTCCCTTAGCATCTTTCTGCACCTTCTCTGGTTTTCCAAGGTCCTCCTCAAATTACTCAGTACAGAATAGAAGAGAATACTTCAGTTAGGAGGAACAGTCACATATCGGCTACTGCAACTGCAACAGACCGCAGTGATGTTCAAGACCTGATCTGCAACAAGGTAAAACTGCGTCATCCTCACAAACACACAGTGTTTGGTGGAGCTGGCTCTGCCTTGGCTCTGTATGAAGCCCCAGTGCAATCTCACAGTTTGTGCTCTCTCAATCCTGGCACCCTTCTGTAAGAGATATCTTCTTTGCTGTATGCAATTTTGCTTTTTTTTCATCATAATTAAGCCCTTGGGTTTCATTTGCCCCTGACATTTACCCCCAAAGCTCAGGTGCTAGAAATGGGAAAGTAAGGGGAGTACAGCGAAGTTGCACCTGCATCAGAAGCAGCTGATGGGCTTCTTAATGCCTGTAAAGAAGCCCACCACCCTTTTTCTAAGCAGAACTCTGCACAGATGAACATAGCAGTCAGTGGTAGCCCTGGAGGGGCTGTAAAAAAACAAGGACAAAAGTCACACCTACTGCCTTTTCAGATAAAGTAAGTGTGCGTTGTTTCCTCTTCCTGGACATGACGAGGCTGTTTGTTGGAATGCAAGAGAGTCAAGTCTGGTTTGCAAATTAGAATAGCACAGGGGTCTGTGGTGCTCAGTACCTCTTTTCACACACTCTTCTCCAGGAAGAGCACAAGGACCTGACATGGGACCATTTTTGTCCAACGCAGTAGGTGAGCTGGAGTTACAGAAATTCTCTCTTTGTGGGTCTCTCTCCCTTCAGCAGCCATAGCAAAAATGACATGAAGAGGCTCACTCCACTTCAGTGCTTCTTACCCCAGCTGCAAATTCTTTTTCTACTTGCAAACACTGTGTTTTCTTTGCAAAAACAAAACACAACAAAACAAAAAAAAACAGAGATGGTGCAGGAGGATGCAGCCTGGAGCAGACCCCCATGACACATACCGTGCTCCAGAGTGCTCTGCATGCTGCTGCAGGTGCTCTCCTTGGGCAGACTGGGGAGCCACACATGGGGCTCTGCTCTGAAGCAAAGCTGGAGGAAACTGCACGCACCTGTGCCCAGGCTGTTTATGTTGGAGCCCGTGCAGGCTGGAGCTGCAGATGAGTTGGAGACCTGCCTCTGTGCAAGAGCAGCAGACCAGCAGCTGTGCTGAGAGCCCTGGTGGGCTCCTTCCTGCAGGAAGCCTGGACATAGAGAACACCACCCACAGACTTGATAGCACCACAGAAAGAGTCCAGCCCCTGCCATTGTGCCACCCCACAGACCACTCTATGTAGAAATTCTGCAGTTCTGTGAATGCTGGCACTGTGCAAAACACCCTGTGCAAATGTGGTGCCTTTCTGCACTGCTGATGGAGGCTCCTGTTTGGATCAGAGTGATTGGGAATTGCTGCAAAGAGCAGAAGGGGAGCAAAAGTAAAGCTGCAACCATGCTCAGCTCCAAACCCCCAGGATGAGCAAAGACAGCAAAGCTCTTGCATTCCACTCTGCACAGGCAAGGGAGGAAGAGGAGGAAAAAGTCAAAGGAAGAAGCCTTTGCAGAAAGCAAATGCACCTGGATGGAGAACTAGGGAAGTCAGGGATGAAGAGGTGAGTGGCTGTGGCAAGGAAAATACAAGGGATGCTGATTCTGGGCACAGCCAGCAGCACCTCTCTCCTCTCCCTGTACACGGGTGCAAGAAATCAAGCATCCCCCATGGATGCTGCACACTCTATCCCCTGTATCTCTGGGCCAGGATAAGTGGCCCCTGCACCAACACTGGCTGCTGAATCCAGTAACTGGTGAGCCAGTAAGAGGGGCAAGCATCACTGTGGTATTCACAGGCACGGCATGGCTCCCTTTGGTGCAGAGGAGATCATTCTGGAGAGAAAACAAGCAGCCATCACCGCAAGGACGGTATCATAAACCATTTTAATATGGCATTTTGCTCCCCCCTCCGCACCGTCCCAACTCAAGCAAACACAGTCTTGTTTAGTTGGCAGCAAACGATAAAGACCCCCAGGGAGCAGGGGAGGGGGAGAAAAGGGACATCTGTTTAGAGCATTTCTACTGCACGGCTCTCCCAGGCTATTTCTATCTCTTCTTGTCAAAATTTATCAACTGCGTAATTGTTTAAACAGCATTAAAGTGCTTGGAGCAAGAGCAACTGGAAATTGTCCTGCAGTTGCCGCTGGTACCGACGTTGACAGCTCAAGAGGGGACAGGGAGCAAAGGGATCCATCGGGCATGGGAACCCTCTGACTCCTTTTCCTGGGGGGGAAACACCACCCTGTCCTGCAAACAGTAGGAAAATAATCTCGCTTCATTCCCTGCTCTACTTTCCAGACCCACAACTCTTCCCCCCATGCTCTCCTCCCCTCCCTGACCATGCAGACCTGCTGTTAGCACGCATTTAGTTCTCTTAAATTATTCACAGCGGGCACACCAGCTCAGGAAACCATCACTAATGACTATGTCTTTCATGCTGAAAGTACATCTGGTGCTGGAACCTTACTACTGCCCTGGTACCACCACCAGAGAGGAAGGGATGGAGAAGCACTGAGAGATGGGAAAAATAAGGGTATAATGTCACCCTCCCTCCTTTGGGATCTGCGCGGTAGTGTGGTCATCCCTCCTCCTGACTTGCTTTGGGGAAAGCAGGTGTTCCCAGCATGGGGTCTCTTCACCATGGGTCTCTGCAGGCATGTCCTACAGCTCAGAGACAGGCAGTGGCTGCTCCTAGTCCTTCCCCTCCATCACCTCCCAGAACTGAGGACCCACCACGGGCAGGCGGCAGGAAGCTCACACTAAATATTTTGACATGGGGCACTTAGGAGCGGCCAAGATGAAATCCTTCCTGGTGTAAGCAGAGCCCAGTGCCGCCAGTGCGTGTCACCCAGCACGCACAGCCCCGGCCCGCAGCCACAGTCCCCTGGCCAAGGGGAGGGAGGATCTGTCCCTCCGGCACCGTGTGTCCCTCATTCCTGGCACTGTGGAACAGGGGCTTCGGGAAGCTGTTTAGACTGGACTTGGCCTTTGCTAATTACTGGGCTTTTTTTTTTTTTTTTTTTTTTGACGGGAAGAAGCTGGCGTTTCATNTTTTTTTTTTTTGTGTTTGTTTCATGTTAACAAGGAATAAACAAACCTCAGAAGAGCGGAGGAGGCTGTAACATGGGACAGTGGCATGGCACAGTCCCCAGAACCCAGCTGTGACATATGGGGATGGTGCCCCAAGGCTCTTCTCCTTCTCCTCTCACCCAATCCCAGGGAAAAGGGGGTGCTGGGAGGGAGGAGCAGTCTGGGAGCAGATGGTAGCAAGCAGAGCATGGGCAGTGAAACATCAAAAGTCAAAATGACCCAGAGATGGGAGCTCCCAGGAGAAGCAGTGGCTTCTCTGTGACCTTGTGCCATAGGATGCTCCCGCATGACTCAGGCTCAGGGCGCAGCCCTCCATCACCTCCGAGCTGCCATGAGCTCATGGATCCCTACGGTCAAGCATGGTGCCAGGTCCCTTTGGATCCTGGGGACCCAGAATTCTGCATGTGCTGACCTCCTCCCTGCTCTGGGGCAGACCTACAGGCACTGCGAGCCCATGCTACAGCACCTAATAAATGCCACGTGCCGCTGAGCCCCTCCGCCCACAGCTCCCATGAGTGCAGGGGGGCCGCCGGGGTGGGAGAGGGGATATTTTTATTGTTTCTGACACCGGCTGCCCCAGATTATCATATTTTATGCGGCGAGCCAAGGAAGCATCACTCTGCTATGCTGCAGCTGGGCAGGCTGCCGAGCACAGCGCAGGGAAGGATGGGAGAAGGCAGTGGGGTGCAGGCGTGTGCAATGCATGGGTGTGAGCATGCGAATGTACATGCGTGCGCACACTGGGCTGGAGGGCACGGTCTCATCCATCTTCTCCCATGTGGCCAAGGCAGAGAGATTGCCTGCTGCCATTTAAAGTGTTTTGTTTTTCTAGTCNTGAATGTTTCCAGGGATGGGGCAATGGCCCTTTGCCCATCTGCACATCCCCCCAGTGCAAGACATGGAAAAACCGACATCCATAAAGCTGACAGATTCTGGGTGCTTCTCCTGATGCTGGAACACCAGCAGCCACATGCTTTGATTTATTAATGCTATCCTCAGTGTGGTTTTGCTCCAGGTCGATGCATTTCTGCCTGAGTGCAGCCAAGTGAATGCTGTTCTCAAGGGGCAGAAGGGATGTGGGTGCCTAGTTTGTAGGGAGAGAAGAACAGNGACCCAGAGATGGGAGCTCCCAGGAGAAGCAGTGGCTTCTCTGTGACCTTGTGCCATAGGATGCTCCCGCATGACTCAGGCTCAGGGCGCAGCCCTCCATCACCTCCGAGCTGCCATGAGCTCATGGATCCCTACGGTCAAGCATGGTGCCAGGTCCCTTTGGATCCTGGGGACCCAGAATTCTGCATGTGCTGACCTCCTCCCTGCTCTGGGGCAGACCTACAGGCACTGCGAGCCCATGCTACAGCACCTAATAAATGCCACGTGCCGCTGAGCCCCTCCGCCCACAGCTCCCATGAGTGCAGGGGGGCCGCCGGGGTGGGAGAGGGGATATTTTTATTGTTTCTGACACCGGCTGCCCCAGATTATCATATTTTATGCGGCGAGCCAAGGAAGCATCACTCTGCTATGCTGCAGCTGGGCAGGCTGCCGAGCACAGCGCAGGGAAGGATGGGAGAAGGCAGTGGGGTGCAGGCGTGTGCAATGCATGGGTGTGAGCATGCGAATGTACATGCGTGCGCACACTGGGCTGGAGGGCACGGTCTCATCCATCTTCTCCCATGTGGCCAAGGCAGAGAGATTGCCTGCTGCCATTTAAAGTGTTTTGTTTTTCTAGTCCAGCTCCTAATTCAATTAGCACTAATTGCATTTGAGAGCGTGGTTGGGCTTTTTGGTGGAGTACTTTTTGGCCTGCTGCTTAAAAAGCTGGAATGGTGACTTGAATATCATACCCAACTTGCCTTTGGGCCAAGACCCAAAATCAAGGTGCAGGCAGCAAAGTTCCTCCATTGAGTTTTCCCAGACATGAGCAGAGAGTCTGCATGGTCCCTGAAATGAAGCTGCATTTCTATAAATGAGGCACTCCCGCAATCTGATCATCCCCATGTGCTATCATGGAANGGCCACCGCCGTGTTTAACTTGCTGCTCTTGAAATAGCCTCAAGTTTACATGGCCACGGGAAAGCACTGGCTAAATTCATGGGGGAAAAAAATCCATCAAAAAGGCTTTTAGAAAAAAAACAACCCCTATGTCACAGATCACTGGACACAAGGAGGAAAATATTTGCACATGCTGACCCTACATCAGTGGCAGCAGCGGGCTGACCCAGTGCACCTTCACACGGGTGGTTGAGGGCGTGGGTGCACAATCAGTGCAATTTTTCACACCAAATCAACCCTGGAGGAGGCTGGGCAGACAGTCACCTCATGGAGTCAGTGCTCACCATGGGATGTTCACACCTGCCTGCTGCTCCGTCCTGAGCTGGGGAGCCAGACAAGAACGTGTCACATTGCAAGGTTGTTACCTCCTTTGTTTCTTCATTTTGGATGGGTGAAAAAGAAGAAGAAAAACGTTATTCAAAAAAAATAATAAAAAAAAGCAGCATACTGCTGTCCAATTCTCCAGTCGCAGCTGGAGCCCAGCTGGGAGGAAAGGGACTTCTAAGGCAGAGAGAAGGGAGGCTCTGATTATTTATTAGTGGCCGATGTTTGATCACTCGCTAATCAGGCCAGAGAACACACTCAGGCTCTCTCAGCCTCCCTGCTCACATGTGGTTCCTGTTGCTTTGCCCCATCCCTTCCCCCCCTCCCCCCCTCTGGTTTTGCTTTGTTTGTTTTTCTGTTAATTTGGTTGTTTTTCCATGTCGTTTTCTGTCAAACCGCATGTTTTTTCCCTTTCTCTCGCCAGCCGCTGCAGTGACAGACGTGAGAGGAAGGAAGCCAGCCTGGAGCCTGCCCACCTCCCATCACTGCAGGCAGGATCTGGGCTGGCACGTGGCCGCACATCCCCATCCCACAGCCAACATCCCAATTTGCATCCCTGCCACAGGGAGTCTAGGGTAAGCAGAACACTCCAGCATCCTGTAGCAGAGGGGCGAGAGGAGTGCCATCAGGCAGGGCATGGAGACAAGCAGGTTAGATGGGAGTGGAAGGACGGACGCCCGCCCGGCTGCTGCCTCCCTCCCCTGCCTGCACACAAGGCCTCCCTGCTCCCATGTGCGCTCTCTGGCTTCTGGCAGCCTCTCCACTGTGCGTTTCCACTCCTCTCTGGCCCATTAGCAGTATTTTTATAACATTCTGTAATGCACGGAGCCGTGTGCCAAACCTCAAGAGCGCATTATTTCCCAACGTCTTTGTTACATCCATCCATGGGCCCTCAGGCTGCTCGTTTCCAAATGCTGGAGCTCACAGGGGTAGCCGGGAGCCCAATACCCAGAGCCCTACAAAGCTCCCGGCTCCATTGCCCACTGCTTCCAGCCATGTTCAGGCAACTACCATGCTTCAGGCTATGGGGAAGACTATTGGAGATAACTCACTGCAGTTGCCTTCCTCTAGCTCACCCCATGCTCAGTTGTCACCACTTGATGAAAGGCAGAAGAGCCTAAAGCCCTTTGGAAGAAGCTGTCCCAGCAAAGTACCACTGTCCCCAAGATGTTGTGTGTCTAGTGGATGGGATTTCCAGGTATAAGCATGCCTGTGGGTCCTTCCTGCCCTTCCACGTGGGCTCTCCGTGTCTCGGTCACCCCATCCCTGGACACACTGCTCCCATCGCCTGTGTGCTAGCATCCTGGTGTCTGCAGCCATGGGACAGCCAGGCTATCTCAAACCATCTGCACTCCACTGGGTGCAGATCAAATTCCACCCTGAGGACCAACCCATAAAAGCACATCAGCGAGCCACCTTCAAGTGCTTTGTGCCTTTCGCCTCACTTACATTTTGGTCCTTCCAGCATTAAGCTCTCACCCCAGCAGCCTCAGGGCCACCCCACAGCCACGTCCCACCCGCGCTCCCTCCTCCTCCTGGTCCAGAGCCACTATGGAAAACATCGCAGCATGGTCCGAAGGCTGATGCCGCAGCTCCCCCATCCCTCCCAGCAGCTCCCCTTTCAGCACAATCTGATCCCCTTTAGCCATTTCCTAAACCATGTTCCAACTCCCATACTAATCCACATTTTCTTTGGTTTAACTCATAATTTCCCATGTGGCATCATAACAAAATACTTCACTGAAGTCAAGATAGATTACATCGGCCGCATTTCTGGGCCTAGGAAATCAGTCCCTTATCAAAGAGAGCTATCAGGTTAATCTGCTGTGATATGTTGTTGGCAAACCTCCGTTTTATTTTCTCCCATTTTCCATTTGTCTCCATATCTTTAATTGTTCTTTCTCCTGAGCGCACCCTGTGATGCTGTGGTTGGGACTGTTACTTTTCCCAAGCACAGGAGACATGCTGCCTTTCCATATGTTCCCACTGGGTACCACCAATGACAGTCTCAGACACTAATGAACCTTGCTAATGACCATCTTCAGGTTTTCTCCTCCCCCTTCTCCCTAGCACTGCTCAGGACCACACTCTCTACCTCTGTTACCTCTAAGCTCCCCTCCAGTCCCCCTGCACAGCTCATTCCTCAACTTGCTCTCTCTTTATTCATATAGCTAACACCGCTTTAATTTTGCTGCTCTGCCCCACTAAAGACATGAAAATGCAGCCACAGGCCTGTTTTCACTTAATTTCCCATCCAATTTAAATGAGTCCAAGATCCTACAAATCACAGGTTCTCCTCTGTGGTCCTTGCATGCACTTACTTTGCATGCTCAGCTGAACGCAGCAAACATCCCCAAGATTATTAGCTACCATGGGAATGCTACAAACCACAAGTATCTCCTCCAAGGATGCTCCCAAACCTGCTCTCCATAACACCCTTCACACCTTGGCATAGCAACAGGACCTGGAGAGGGCAGCAAAGGGGGAGCAGGCAGGGGCTGGGGGCAGCAGGGGTGCTGGGAAAAGAAACTTCACTATGAACATTAAATTAAATCCAGGCAATTAAATTAATTACCACTAAAAGGGTCTCATCTGATTAGTTCCTTGCATACTTAATTGCATTAACAACATCGGGCACTCATTTATTTATTGCTTGCGGCCCCTGCGGTATCTGAGTGTGCCCTTTGGCTGTCCAGTGCCCAGAGTGGGCAGCAGATGGGAACACGCTGTAATTGGAAATAGCAGGATTTCTGCTGTAATGCCATGCAGTTCCCAAGAGTTCCAGAGTGGACTGACAGGGCTTACTATTAGTGAGGTGCTGAGCAGAGGTAAGAGTCATTGCAGAGTCACAGTGATGCCACAGGTGCAGGAGATGTTTGGAGACAACATTCCCCTTGCTAATTCTAGTTTTGGGCTGCAGCCCCTGCTTGAAGTGGCACCATAGTACTGGACCACCACCTCAGCCAAGTAACATGGCCAAGACATCTGTGGCCACACACTTGACTGCTGCATGCCATTGATTGCCATCCTCCTCATTTCCACTTGCTCACTTCTTTGCCTCTCTCCTTGATGTCTAGCTTCTTCCAGCAGTGGACCATGTGCCAGTATCCCCCCCATGAGACACCAGTACCACAAGGTCGACACCATGCAGCATTCCCAAAACTTGGACCTACTGATGGGGAGGGCCCTTTCTGCTCAATTTACAGGGCTTATGCACAACACTGGTAATCCTCTGCCTGACCCACAGTCTATAGTAGAGATGCACCTGCAGGGTGCTGAAGGTGAATCAAGGATCAAAGAAAGGCTTTGCCAAATTTCCCACCCATGGGAACAACCACCTACAAATCACATAGGTACAACCAGTACAGCAGTCCCCACCCTACCAGGCATGCAAAACACTGCTTCCAGGCACCCCCAGTTCTCAGTTGCAAGTGTGAAAACCACAGTTGCTATCAGCTGTACAAACACTGCAGCCCACAAAACACACAGCTGCTATCAGCTATCAGCGTGGTGCAAAATATAGCACAGCTCTTATCTCCCACAGCAAGACCTGTGAATCAGCGCATCTCTCACTTAAGATATGCAAAATCCTGTGAAATGTGCATCAGTCCTCCACCACAGACATGTACAGACCCTTTCCACCTTCAGACATTGCTCCTGCTGAGCCATGGCACTGGGCGGGCTGCTGAAGCAACATGCTTCCTAAAATTATTGTATGGGTACCATTCCTAGCTTTGAGTCAAAGTCTGGGGCAGGAGAGGCTGATTCCTGTATCCTACTGGTAGGATTCATACACAGCTGGTAGGTTGTGTTGTGGAGTGCAGCAGGAATACATATAGACAGTATGGGGATTGGCATGGATGAAGGGAACAGAGAGAGGCCAGTGTAGGACCTAACAGTGTGGTTGTGCCCCCCACTCCCCACAACATCTCATACTGGGGTGCTCA
>VXAB01004717.1:17803-29657 GCA_013399175.1 Odontophorus gujanensis | reverse complement strand
CTGGGGTGCTCACCTCCCACCCTAAGGATGGTCTGGTACTTGAGATGCCAGGAGGAGCCCTCGTAGCAGAAGTACTGGCCGCTCTGTGTCAGGTCCACATTCTTCAGGATCAGGTAGGACCCATTGAGGTGGGAATCATCAATATCAGTGCCGTTGGCCATCCAAGTCACGGCTGCATCCCAGTCCATGGAGCCGCACTTCATGGTCACATCAGCACCTACCCGCTCATACTGGATGTGGCTGTCTGTGAAGAAGAAAAGCAGGTGAGATCAGAGCCTGTGGGCTATCTTGGAAACAGGATCTTACCATGACCAGCAAGCATGGGAAGGACTGGAGCACGGGCTGACATGATGGCCAGGGAAGTTCACATTCTCCCTCTGGTTCTGTTAATAATTTATTTTGACCTTAGACCAGAGTACTGGAGTGGATCACCTGGACAGGGCCAATGAACTGGGACTCATGGACCACATCTGTCTCATACAATCATAGAATCATTCAGTTCAACCACGAACCCATTACCACCATGCCCACTAACCATGATCCTCAGTGACATATCTCCACAGCCAAATGCCCCATAGCACATTCAGCTGTTTGCGTCAACAAGTCATTGCCACTCCTGCCCCCATGAGTCTCACTGCAACACGCAAATCAAATGCACACATCAGAAATTCCCAGGGGATAGAGGTGACAGAGCCCCAAGATTCGTCAGTGCCAAACTCTGAGTTACTAGCAGAGGTGCAAAGTGGGCAGCTGCCTTCAATTCCCTGCCTAGCAAATGAGGTGGGAGGACTGCAGCTTACCTGTGCCATGCCTTGGAAAGGGACAGCTGCTTGGCACATGCTATGCTGTTTATCTCCCTGCCTCTTTTTTTTTTTTCTCTCTCTCTACAATAACACGATGCCTTGCTGAGCTGTTTGATTTAGCATCTCATGAGTGTAGCAACACAGCTCATTGGGCACCAGCTGCCTAATTGAATTTTCTCAGGTTTCTGGACAGGAGTTCAAGCCGACATTCATTAATGATGCTTGGCAATTGAATCTTTCCTGTGTTGCTACACAGGTTGTTCTCTGAACTATATGTGACAAGGATGAAAACATTTTTGTGAATGTATGATATGGGGTGAAGCAGGATGGGGATTGAGCAGGGTGTGAGCATCTCCTTCCAGGTTTCATCAGCCTCTTTAGGTCTCAAAATACTCCTGGGTTTCCAAATTGCTTTTGACAAGGTGCCCCACTCAGGCACCCAGGGAAACCGAGCATCCCTGAACTCAAGGAGAGTCCTCACAAGTATTTATAGCAGCTAAAGGTCAGGAGACCAAAGGTGAGAAGAAACGGTCAGGATTGGCCGAGGAAGACGTCACCAGTGAGGTTTGACAGAGCTCAGAGCTGGACCTGAGCCGCACAGCTCTCTCATAACTCATGGGCCAAGGCAGTATGAGCAGACAGCTGAGGTTGTCAGGGCAGCAAAGTTAAAGCGAGGGGCAAAGCATCCCAAGAGGCATCACAATATGTGTTGTGTCAATGAACACATGGGGAAGCAGCGCTCACTGCGCAGTCACGGCTCCAAATTAGCTGCAGCCTCCATGGAAACGTATCTTGGAGTGATTGCGTTCCTGACTACATCAGCTCAGTGGCAACCAAAGACGCAAATGCAATGTTAAGAATTATTAAGAATGAGACTGAGAATGGAAAGTAGCATAGCCTAGAAGCAGCACACAAATCTGTGCCTGTGCCATTAAGATGAAAATGGAGCAGAGGAAGGAAATGCGAGAGAACAAAGGTTGAAAGCAGCCTCTGTGTAAGGGATGGCTTGACAGACTCAATCTCTTCATCCCCGGAATGAGACACTGGTTGGAGGCGTGATAGACACCTAGGCGACACTGAATGACATGAAGAGGATGAATAGAGAAGGACTGCTGGCTCTTTCTCCTAATAAAATAATTAAGGGGCAGCAAATGAAAGCAAGGAAAAGAAAGTGCTTTTTTTTCACACAATGCGTGATTAAATTAGAGAAACCCACATCCATCTGTTGCTATGTATGTCAAAACTGGGGGGGAAATGGCGATTAAAAGAATCCACAGAAGAGGACTCCACCCATGGCAGAGATGCACCAGTGAGGCTGACAGTAGCCCACAGCACGGAGGGCTGAGAGAAGCACTTCAACAGTTGTCCTACTCTTTTCAGATATCAGTTCCTGTGTCCTGCTGGCAGGTGGAACGGGCAACACGGACCTGTAGTTTGTTCTGAACATCTTAAAAAAGCTTACTGTTAGACAGAAAGAAGGAAGAGCATCCCAGCCGAGGAGCCCATGCGAGGAGGAGTAGCTGGAATGGGCACAGATAAACGGGCTGATAAGCAAAAGTGTGGAAGGTGATGGATGGCTGGGCAGATGAACGAGTGTGCGCTCTCAGACAGATGGATAGCTTGACTGGATGAGCGCAGCTAGGATGGAGGGAAACATATGAAGAAGAAATGATGGATGACTGTGCAAGTGGATGGATGGATAAGAGTATGTGGGGACACAGAGACATGTAAGAGGATGGAGGACTAAGTACATAAGCATCTGGCTGGCTGGCTGTGTGGATGGAGGGATGAATGGACAGATGGGTGGGTGAATGCTTGGGTGGACAGCTGGAAGGAGGGAGTAAAGGATCAATGAACAGCAACGGGTGTGGATGTATGATTGGCTGTCCAAATGGTGGGCAGATGGATATAGATCACAGACCTCCAGTATGAGTCCCAGCATCTTACTCAGGTTCTCCTCTATTATTTTCTTCTGCACAAAGTAAAGACATCTTGCTTTCCCCTTCCCTGCAGCCACACAGAAGGCCATTACTTCTCCTGTCCTCATACCCAGAGACCTGCTGGGCAGAGATAGATACTGAGAGATGGAGCATCACCCACCAGACGTGCAGGGAGAAAAGTTCATTGCAGCAATGAGCCAACGAAGCTGCCTAACTGGTGCCTAGGAGGAAGGGGAGGGTCAGAGGAAAGCTCTGGGGGTCCCAGCCTTGCTTCTAGGGACTGTGACTGAGGATCTGACTGTAGGTGGGGATGTCAGGACTAGGCTAGGAAGGGGTGTAAAGGCAGCTTGAATTATTTCCTATTTGTCCTTAAACACAGCACAAACATGCTGGCATGCACTCAGCCTTTGCTGAGGGAGCCTTTCCTGGAAGACAGGTCTTTGAAAGCAATGCTCCTTCCCAGGGCAATGATTTAAGGCTTCTGACAAAGAAGAAACTCAAAGCATAGTAACAGAGCAGGCATTTCTCAGATAGGTTTACAGAGCTGCTCACTGGAGCTGATCCAAGTCTCCAGATCCCTCCTGTCCCAGCACATCCAGCCACATTACCATGCAAACGCGTGGCACACTGCTGGTAGGTATTACGTTCTTTTGCCAGTCCTGTGCTGCGGAGATCAGTACTACTTTTGGATGAGAACAGCAAGGGCAATCAGAGCCCTTCCTGGGAGTCTCCAATTTCCCATGGGCAGGATCCTGAGAGATCCCAAGCATTTTTGAGGACAGACATAAGTGTTTTACACCCACTGTTCTCTTCTCCTCTGCATGGCCTCATCTGCTCTGCCCCTGTGGGTGGGGAAACTGAGACAGTGAGAAAGGACATGTCCCCCTCTTCCCAGGAGGATGTGAAGAGCTTCTGCAGTGGGATGGAGAAACACATCTGTGCCTTAGGACAGAGGTATCTATCATAAAGCATCTGTCAGTCCATTAGCCTACGTACCTCCCACCCAGAGCTGTGTGCAAGCCATGAGTAATAATCCGAGTGGATAATTAGATCTCTGTGTATGTATTCATAAATTATACATTTAATATTTACAAGGTGCCGAGGGTAAGCCAAGAGCTTTCCAAGAAGATGAAGCAGCAAGGTCTCACACTCTGCAACTTCCCACTGTAAATGAGACCAGTAAGGCAATGGGATCAGTAGGATGTCTCTGGCTTCCACTGGCCTCTGGGTGTCTAGTGGCATAACCCTGTGCCCTCTCTCTCTTGCTCCAGCACCTTGCTGTCTAGCCTGCATATCACTGATCATGCTCTAGGGATGCTGGTTGCTCTGCTCCCATCTGCAGCTCCAGGACCCCTTGCTGAGAGGAAACAGCCACTGGCTTTGGAGACAGTTTCTCTACACCACCTACCCAAAGCACATCCTACCTCTGATCTCCCCACACTTGTTCCCTCCAGTGCTACTTGGTGTTTGCACAGTTCTCATTGCCAGCAGAAATCTTCCCTGCCAGAGGAAGGAATTTCATGCTTAAGGAGGCAGCTCTTCCACAAGTGATTTAAAACTAAATACATCTTTGTAAGGAAACAGGCATAATTAAGTGTCATTGATGTAGCCAAAGATATGGACTCTTCTGAGTTAATTTTGTCCATTAATGAAGAATTGCAGCAAGCAGAGTCCGCATTTGTTTGCTCTACTTTGGTAAATCCCTGGAGTCAGCAGCTTTGCTTTCTTGACAAGAAAAAATAATTAGCAAGAAACTTTAATTAAGAGATAACAGATGGGTGCTAAAGGACTTGTACTCAATCACTTCTTGATAGCCTGGAAGCAGATCTCTGGAAGCAGGTTTGCTTTAGGGGTACTGCAAATGAGGCATTTTCCCTCTCTTTCCACCATGGTCAGCTCCTGGCCAGCTCCAGTCTGAGCAGGCTCTGAGCACCCTGGTCTCGCTGTAGTTGTCCCTATTCATGCAGGCAAATTGGACCAGATGCCCTTTAAAGGCCCCTTCTAACTCAAACAATCCTACCATTCCAGAATCCTTTCTTCAGATGTTCTACCTCTTCTGCTGAAGCTCTGGGATTCCAAGCATTCTCTTTGCCAGGAGAGGCCAAGCAATGCCTCTACTTCCATCCTAAGGCAAAGGGAAGGCAGGGCTGGTCCTTGCAGACTCAGGTTCCTTGCCCCAGCATACAGGGTGGCACAGAAAGGAAGGGCTCAGAGGGCAAGAGGCAGACAAACGGCAATTGGGGCAACAAGCATACGGTGGAGAAATCCCACTGGCAGCACTAAAGCCACGCGCACCTGAGCTCTCACCCTCCAGGGCCAGGTGACAGGAGTTAGCACCGCGGATGAATTACAGGCTTGTTTTCTGCTTCTGCTTTTTCCTGCCAACAGGACAAATAACTTAGGCCACAAAAGAGTGCTTAGATCAGGCTTTTCAACGCCATTTAAGAGGAAATCAATAGGATTCAGAATTAGGTGCCCAAATCACAGTCGTAAACACAAGAAAAGCCCATTGTGGCTCAGCAACAGCATGAGGACGCCTGTATTTACCACACATGGGGAGGAGAAAGAGGCAGATAGAGATGTTGGGCACCCATGAGCTGTCTACAGAGCCTCCTCACTGTTACTAGTCAGTGCCCACGCACCCACGCTCGAGCAGCAATCTCCCTTGGAGCGCAAACACTGGGGCGGCCCCACTCCTACCTTGTCCCGTTCTGGGCTGTGCTTTGCACCAGGCACTATGTGAGATTTTTTATTAGTACTGAATTATGGAAGTCAGAGACGTAAAAGACCTGTTGGGTCCCACTCAGTCCATCCTCCTTCTGCCAAGACAGTATTGGTCCCTGCAGCATATTTACTATTTCTCCAGTCTAATTTTACATACTGTACAATCTGCGCAGTGCCAAGTTACGATCCCTGTGTGAGAAGCAGAGCTCTCAATTTCCAGGCTCTTGGGTGTGTAAAATCACAACCGTGATGTTAAATTAACTTTTTTTTTTTTGTTTTGTTTTGCATTTAATCATTTAATAGCTCTAAAATTCAGCCCCTCAGGCTCTCTGTCTGTCTGTTGGCTTGACTTTCACCTGCTGTAGGCCAGTGGCTCATCGCTGCCTGATGCAATGCTCACACCCCTGGGTGGATCAGCAGCAGCTGTGCTTGAAGCTGGAGCCGCTGCAACTTAACTTGTGAACCTCTGAGCCCTGAGCTGGAAAAACTCCTCTGGGGCCTTCAGCACAGGTATGGGAAGCTCAGTTTCGCAGGGATGAGGCACAAGGCCAGGCGTGTGATGGAGTGACGGCACTGGTGGACAACAGAAGGGCAACTGATGTCATCTATCTGGACTCGTGCAAGGCCTCTGATGTGGTCCCATACCACATCCTTATCTCAAAATTGGAGGGAGATGGATTCAAAGGGTGGACAATTCGGTGGATAAGGAATTGATTGGGTGGTTGCAGCCAAAGGATTGTAGTCATTGACTATGCTCTATGTCCAGGTAGAGTCTAGTCACTTGAGGACTGACATTTTACACAGATAAACAGTGACAGGACAAGGGGGGATTGGCTTTAAACTAAAAGAGGGAAGGTTTAGGTTAGATGTTCAGAAGAAACTCCTTACTCAGAGAGTGGTCAGGCCCTGGTATTGCAGCCCAGAAAGCAGTGCTGCCCCATCCCTGGAGGTGCTCAAGGCTGGGTTTGAGGGGCCCCGGGCAGCCTGAGCTGGCAGGGGGCCATGGCAGGGGGCTGGAGCTTGATGATCTCTAAGGTCCCTTCCAACCTTATCTATCGTACAATTCTGATTCTAATACTCAAAAATATGACTTGTTCCTGTGCCTGGCCTGCTAACACTTCTCCTGCACCCATAAACACCCAGAGATGAGACACCAGGACTTGTTTCCAGCCAAGAGAAGGACTTCTTCCCCCTGCATCAGCCTCAAGACTTTTCCATGTGCTCTTGAACAATGGCATAACAGAGGATCTGACATTTTCACCATCCCTGGAGGTGTTCAAGAAACGTGGAGAAGTGGCTCTGAGGGATGTTAGTGGGCATGGTGGGGGTAGGCTGACAGCTGGACTAGTTATTCATCTTTTTCAACCTTAGTGACTATATGATTCTTTGCTGCCAGAGCTGGATGCACACAAGAGGAAGTACAGATGCTGATGCAATGTGAAGCATTTTCCCATCTCTTTTCTTTTTTTTGTCTCAGTCGTCATCACTCATTTCTTCGAGCAACACTTGTACTCCTGTAGCCTAGATGATTTCAAAGCAATATTAATAATAATGCAACAATCTACTCTGCCCACGAGGGGCTGTATTAACAATTAAGCCAAGGTCTCAGGATCTGCTTGTGTAATAAGAAGATATTACATTTGCATTTCATGCCTTTCACTCCAAAGGGTGCTCAGGCAAAGCCAAGCCAGGAAGCGATGAGCAGTGCTGAGCCATGCACAACTGGGGAGCTGTATCCTGACAGCTACAAGAAGCATCTTCTGGGTGCAGCACCACCAGGATACTAGACCTATAGTATGCGAAAAAGAGCCATGCTGCCATCAGAGAGCTGAAGGGAGACGAATGCCTTCAGCAGGAGACCGCAAGTGCCAGGTGCTTTGCAGCTAGCAGGTAGAGACTTTTTGGGTTGACTCATGCACACAGAGAATTTCAATCATTTTTTTTCAAAAGGGGGAAAAAAAGCCCACACCTCCCCATTAGAGAGATAAGCATTTCGAAGCAGATCCAGCAGCTGACTGGTGGCAGAGACTCACATCCATCATTCAGAGCCCCAAGCAGCCAAGCCGTGATTTCTCTTTGACGCTGACTGCCTCTCCACTTCTGGAGAGGCACCATCTCCCTGCACAGCCTTCCTTGCTCCTCAGCTCACTGCTACTCCCTCTCTGTATGGACATCACTACAGCCCCTTGGACTGATCTCTCTGAAGGGAAGCACGGTGCTGCTCTCAGGGCACTCCTCCTGATACTCAGTTACTGATGTTGCAGCTTCTCAGAGCCCTCCACATGCAGGGTTTTTTGTTCCTTTTTGTTGTTGTTGTTTGTAATGTATATTTTCGTGCATGCGTGTTTTGTTTTGTTAGCTTGTTTCTTTTTAATCCCTACTAAGTTTGGGATGATGAGAAAACATTAGTCTGAGGGGCAGATATTTGCTCAGTGTGATTTGAGTGCACTGACCCGTTTTTCCTTGCATTTCAACACTTAGAAGCATCAAGTGTCAAGCAAAACAAAAAGCAAAATGCCAACGTGTTCACTGAGTGAAACAAAAACACATGCCCAGATCTCCGGAGAGATCCTTGAAGTGGAGGAAGACTTTAGGAAAGCGTTTTCTGCAAGGGGATACACTAGCTCCAGTAGGAAAAGCGCCACTGTTATCTGACAGCACTCCTGAATTACAACCACCATTAGCACAAGAGATACTTGAATTCTGGATTTTCTGCAAAACGTTTTGAATTCAGGTTCTGAAGCATTTAAAGGGTTCAAGAAAATATCCTTGGCTTCCAGTCAGCAAAGCACTTAGGCGAGCTCTTAACTTTCAGCATGTGTTTAAGTACCTTGCTGACTTGGGGCTTTTAACCCCAGCAAAAAGAAAGCAAGCAGGGGAGAAAAGCCAAAGGAAAAGTTCGTGTGTGCGTCTGGAAATCTCCAGACAAGCCGAAAAAATATGGGAATCTCTTCTGGAAAGTAGGAAAACAAATAATAATAATGACATGCTTTAAAATTAAACACTAGGGGAAGCTTTCTGAGGGGAAAAGGGCTCCTAGAACAAATGGAGCATTTCGCCGTAGCCTAACGCTGACTTCGCATGCTTCTTCAGCACGGCGAAATTATTTATTGCTTAAAAAAAAAACAGTTTGGAAGAGGGAGGGGGAAGCTAAACGTAATGGGGGAGAGAAAAATGTTGGCTGGAGCAGTGAAAAAACATCTCTGAAATGAGTCGGCTGTGGGAGACTGCTGTCAGGAGAGGGGGAAAGGAGGGAAGAGGCAATGGGCAGCAGTAGAAGAGCCCTGGGTAGGCGCTGTGCGTCCCTGCTACACGGGCTCATGGAGAGGGAGGATCTGAAAGAGCCTAAAAGGAGAGAAAGGGCACAGTGAGGCAGCAACTCTGCCTCCAATCAATGCAAATCTATGCGTGTGCAGGCAGTAAGTGGTTTTTTCCCTACCTCACACTGGAGGCCATGAATAGAAAACAATCTTTTCTACTCTGCTGGTCAATCCCCTCCTCTGCTGGTCACAGAGGCACTGGGCTCTACGCACATTTATTTTCTAAAGCAAAGCAAAAACAGGCTGGGATCTGGGGGTGGCTGCAGCCCACACAGGGTGGTGGGGCTGGAGGGATGCTCTCAAAGCACCGACAGCACCCCTCAGCCCTGGGGATGCTGCAGGGAGGACCAGGATAAGGCTGAGCTGCAGCATTGGAGCAAAAACACCAACTTCCAAAAATTTCGCCAAAGTAAAAACAAACAAACAAACAAAAAAGGCAACAACAAACCAACAGAAAGCTTGGATTCCTTCAGAATTAAACTAAAGGGATTTTGTGCCTTTTAAACATCCCACTGTTGTAGAAAGGTGTTGTAGAAAGGCTTTACAACCTTTCTGCACTGGAGGAAGATGCGTCAATTAAAACCATCTTTGAAGAATACCAAAAAGACACAATTTTTTTTTTCCCTTTTTCTTCTGATGAAGAAACACGTGGATGATGACAGGACTCCATTTTCCAGAGGAAAAAAGGTTCCCCAGAGGACTTCCCCAGCAGCTCTGGGACACACAGCAGCAGGCAGAGCTCTGGAGGGCTGTGCTGCTGAAGGCTCTTCCCCACTGCTCAGGCTGCAGACCCATGGGCCAGGAGGCAGCGAGTGATGCCTTAATGAGCTGACAACTCAGAGAGGAAACAAACAAAGGCAGTGTCTTACAAATGGGAGCCCAAATCCTGAAATGAGATGAAGCCCAAGTGGGTGCAAGTGGATAGAGATCTGCTATGGCACCTAGCACATTAGGCTGCCTGCCTGTAGCTGTACAAGAGAAAGAAGAACTCATTTCAGACCTGTCCCCAGCACCATGCACCTGCTGGGAGTTCCTGCTGATCTGCTGCACAAAGTATCACACAACACTTCCACAGAATCTTAGGGGTTGCAAAGGTCCTCTGGTGTTCGAGTCCCATGCCCTGCTAAAGCAGGTTCCTTATGGACAGTTGCAGAAGGGTGTCCAGGTGGGCACTGAGCACCTCCAGAGATGACCACAACCTCTCTGCACAGCCTGTTCCTAAGCTTTGTGCCCCTCACAGTAAAGAAGCTCTCTCTCATGTTCCTACATTCAAAATTCTGCCATGTGTGACTCCATTCTGGGTGGTTCTCACTACATGATCTTCATTTTCAACATGTGATTTAGGGCAGGATAAACACTGGGACAGCATTAAATCCACCAACTGAATCCTGAAATACTCCTGCAGGGTCTACACCCCCAAGTCCTACTTGTGGACCAATCGGATGCTTACACCCATATCTCCAGGGCTGCCAAGAATGTAATTACAAAAGCAAGGAGAAATAAATGCAGCAGCGTAAGTTTGGAAGAACACTGACCAGCAGCATGAAACTGGCTGCAGTGATTGTACTGCAACACTTTGCTGCTTCCCTGAGCCACAACTCCCTTCTCTGCTGTTGGAAGTGAAGCGTGATCAATGCTAATTAATTAAAGGCCAGAACCCACCAGCCATGGTCACATTGAGTTCAGCGGTGTTCCTTGAATATTCAGGGCTCACTCTCAAGCAATGTGAGGAGGCAAAGATCAAACTCCAGCAACATGGGTAGAAAATAAGATAAACTGTCTGCAAACTGGGAGGACCAACAGAACTGTTCCTCTGCACTCAGAACTGAGAGCTGGAGGAGCTGCCTGTGTGGGGCAGATCTGATGTGCCCCAGCAAAGCAGCACTCATATGGTGAGAAGGGCAGTTAAGTCAGCCTAGGGATGTCAATGGTGTCAGCCAATGCCTGGGTACTGAAGAAAAATTTTTTGCCTTGCCAAGATGTAGTGCTTGGGAGGCACTGGAAAAAACTGGCCAGGGCAGTGGCCACAACCCTAAGCAAAACAAGTATCTGGAGAATGATCTCAGTGTAGGGTTTAGATTTGGGGTGGTGCTTTGTGGGGGCAGGAAGTGGACTTGGTGATCCTTATGGATCCCTTTCAACTCGGGACATTCTGTGAATCTGTGAAACATGGAGATGGTAGAGACAGTATATCTACCAAGATAAAACATCCTTCACCAGGGCATCCTTTCTCTTACCACTCAAAGGGTTGTGGCCTGCAGTGTTGGGTGATAGGTACTGTAAGGCAAAGCTGGAAGAGACAACACCTCAGAGATAGCCATGACATAAAGGAGAATGGGAGGCTGAAACTAGATGACCTTTGAGGTCTCTTCCAACCCAAGCCATTCTAAGGTTCTAAGTGCTGGTAACATGAACAGAATCCTATCGGGAGAATAAGTGGAAATGGTGTGGTGAGGCAATAGCATCAAGCAAGCCCACGGCTGCTTTTGAGACTTCTTCCTCCATCAGTGGACTTGCATGATGCTCTACAAACTTAGAAGAACCAGTGGGGACCCAAGCCCCCAAGCTCTTCCACTGTTCTTTCCCTACACCACAAAGCAAGTCCTCCACTGAAAGCAAAAGGAGAAAGGCACATCAGTCATGCTGCGCTTTTCACCATGGTGGTAAATTTAATTTTTGTATCTGTGGAAGCAGGGTATGGTCGCATCATGCCTTGCTGCATGCCTCCATCCCCTCCAAAGAGCAGTCACACTCACGAGCTCAGCTCTCCTCTCCACTCCTAAGCTATGTCATCACATTTTCCTGTTGCGTCCCAAACCTTCTCAAGTTCTCCCAGCAGCCGGCACAGGTTGTGTCAGACCTCCAGCTCTTAACGCTGGCCAGGAATAGAGACTTCCCATGGGAAATTGAGAGGTAGAAGTAGACAGACAAATGTCAGCTTCTGGATTTGACACACTTTCTCCTACATGCCTCGGTTTCTCCCTAGCACCACACACACTCAGAGCAACCACAGAGCAGGCACAGCACCAGCACTGCAGGGCCTGACTTGCTGGGGTTTGCGGCTTGG
>VXAB01004717.1:0-17526 GCA_013399175.1 Odontophorus gujanensis | reverse complement strand
GGTGCTTTGTGGGGGCAGGAAGTGGACTTGGTGATCCTTATGGATCCCTTTCAACTCGGGACATTCTGTGAATCTGTGAAACATGGAGATGGTAGAGACAGTATATCTACCAAGATAAAACATCCTTCACCAGGGCATCCTTTCTCTTACCACTCAAAGGGTTGTGGCCTGCAGTGTTGGGTGATAGGTACTGTAAGGCAAAGCTGGAAGAGACAACACCTCAGAGATAGCCATGACATAAAGGAGAATGGGAGGCTGAAACTAGATGACCTTTGAGGTCTCTTCCAACCCAAGCCATTCTAAGGTTCTAAGTGCTGGTAACATGAACAGAATCCTATCGGGAGAATAAGTGGAAATGGTGTGGTGAGGCAATAGCATCAAGCAAGCCCACGGCTGCTTTTGAGACTTCTTCCTCCATCAGTGGACTTGCATGATGCTCTACAAACTTAGAAGAACCAGTGGGGACCCAAGCCCCCAAGCTCTTCCACTGTTCTTTCCCTACACCACAAAGCAAGTCCTCCACTGAAAGCAAAAGGAGAAAGGCACATCAGTCATGCTGCGCTTTTCACCATGGTGGTAAATTTAATTTTTGTATCTGTGGAAGCAGGGTATGGTCGCATCATGCCTTGCTGCATGCCTCCATCCCCTCCAAAGAGCAGTCACACTCACGAGCTCAGCTCTCCTCTCCACTCCTAAGCTATGTCATCACATTTTCCTGTTGCGTCCCAAACCTTCTCAAGTTCTCCCAGCAGCCGGCACAGGTTGTGTCAGACCTCCAGCTCTTAACGCTGGCCAGGAATAGAGACTTCCCATGGGAAATTGAGAGGTAGAAGTAGACAGACAAATGTCAGCTTCTGGATTTGACACACTTTCTCCTACATGCCTCGGTTTCTCCCTAGCACCACACACACTCAGAGCAACCACAGAGCAGGCACAGCACCAGCACTGCAGGGCCTGACTTGCTGGGGTTTGCGGCTTGGCTGGAGCTGGAAGCTCTCTGTGACTCATCCCAAGAAGTGCAGTGTCCACAGCTCCAGCTGGAGGCTCCCTTGGGGACTGCTCCAGGCTCTGCTTCCTGTGACCCTGGGAGCACAGATGGAGCACGGCACTTGTCTGTCTGCTCGGACTGAATGGGTATGGGGGTACCAGGATGGCTGCTGCAGCAGACCCCTGCGCACTGCCTGCACAAGTATGTGCCTGTCTTTCTCCAGGTCAGAAGCACACTGCAGCACAGCAAAGCACCCTTTCCAAGCCAGCAGAACATGCAGTTCAGCAAATTCAGCAGGGGACAAGCAAGCTGTTCTGCACAGCATAGTTTTGCTTTAGATCCTGCATCCCAGCCAGCCCCTCGGTGTGATGGTGCTGTCTCTCTCCTGTCCACAAAGCACAAAGCTCTTTGCTGGCAGAAGTCCCCCAGGCTCCTAGCCTTGCAGGTCAGTGTTGTTTCAGCTTGGACTCTGCAGACCTCTGGCTGCTTTGCAACACTTCAGAAAAAGACAACTAAGAAGAGCCTGACTAGATGGTTTATATCAGCTAATAGAGATGTGCACTGCGGAGAACACTTCAGGCTTTGCAGACTGAAAAATCCAGGAAGGGTACATCATGGTGTGCTGAAACTGGGATGAAGGGCAGCACATGGGTCTGCTGGCTGCTGGCAGCCTACAGTAAGGCTCTGCCCCATCCACAGGGAGTTTTGCACCATGGGTATCTTGCCTGGGGCCAAGGACTAATCCTGCATACCAGTATACACAGCAGCACAAGGAAAAGGCTCCAGACTCTTCAGCTTCAATTAGCACCTGGTGGCACCTAAGCCTAAACAACAATCTTCTCTAGAAAATCTTACACCAAGAGATCAATGGTCTGTACATTGGCTAATATGGCAGTAGCCCCTCCTGCCTCCATCACTGTCAATTGCTTTGCAGTCTCACTTCACTTCTCCACCTGATTGGCCTTGCTAGAGTACTCATTACAAGGTGACATGCATTGCTTTTCCTCTCAATAACAAGTCTGCCACAGATCCTGCTCAATCCTTCTTCTTCTTCTTTTAATACGCCACAATTATATTGGCTTCTCTGCATGGATCCACTCCATTTAGTGCATCCCAACACTGCTTATCCTGAAAGATGGTCTTTTCAGACACAGGACAGATTGCACATCTTCCAAGTTGCTCCTCCGCTCCTATTGTACATGTTGTCCATAGCATCTACCCTCCTGAGCATGTTTTGAAGTTCCTTCACCCTGCTTCTGCACTAATAAAACCCTCTTCTCAGAAAGCAGACAGGAGGATGCCTGGTCTCAGTTTCTCACTGCAACTGTGCTCTTGCTATCTAAGGCTTTGCTTGGGCACTGCTGCATCCCTCTTTGCTAAAGCCCTGCAAGCATTGCCCAATGCCACTGTGCTTTGCTCCTTCATCCCAATCTGAGATAGGCTTTGTAGTGTTGGGGCAGCTTGCAATCCAGGACTTCAGATGCTGGGAGCCCTTAAAAGGAGACAAACACTGAGTGTCCCTGTTCTGGTGAGAGCAGGCCACACTAGCAGCGCAAGGTTCTGGCTTCTGGGGTGGCCATGTGCGACTTCCAAGGAGAGCCCTTTCCCAGCTATTGCAGGCTAGCTCAAGCCGAGCTCCTGACATGCTTGGTTTCCACTCCAACTGTAACAGCTTCATGACATCCCCCACTTCTGGCAGCTTTCACCAATGTAACAAGAACAAAAACAACAGGCATCCCCATGGATGAGGACTGCTTTTTCCCTCACCAAAAGGAGACCAGTGCTGGGACAGAGCTCACGGAAAGAGCAGTCTCCAACACAGCACACATCACCTATGGGCACAGTTTTGGTGTCCTGTGAGGCTGTTCACATTTCAGAGGGCTGTGGCAGCCTGGGGAACTCCAAGGGCTTCCTTCCTCAGGTGGATCACTCCTCACCCAGAGCTCATACAGGAGCTGAGTGGGCTGTGACCCCCAGTTCTCTCTTCTCTGTATCAGTGCTTCCTAGATGTCTAATGAAGTTTAAGAGGTTAATGAGACACAATTTTCCTTGTTGCTGTTTGAACTAGTGAGACCTGGCAGACTGTGATCCTCTCAACATTTTCTTCCTCTCATCACTGTTGTGGATGGTCTCCAGTTCTAAGAGACTGCAGATTTACTTCTCCAAAACCTGCCAGATCCACACACTTTTTTGTATTTTTTTTTTAATCTACAGCTTTGTGATTCACTTCAATACACCAGCTGACAGAAGCACTCATATTTTTGTTAGCGGTACATATTTCTCTCCAAGATTTAAATTGCCCAGTGAGGTGATGGATGTTCAGATCCTGGACACACTCAAGGTCAGGGTGGAAAGGCTTTGAGCATCTGATGGAACTGTGGGTGTCCCTCCTCGCTGATTGGACCAGGTGACCTTTAAAGGTCCCTTCCAAAGCAAACAATTCTATGATGTCTTTTCCAGCTTCTCTCAGCCCAGGCACAGATCCTTGCTTTGCTCCAAAACCTCAGCTCTACTTTAAGAGTATCCCTCCTTCTGTGCTGGACAGTATTCTGTGCAATGGGATGCCTACCTTGCACAAGCCTACAGCTATTTTGTAAGTGCACCCCTTCGGTAAGTGTGGAGAGCTCACTGCTCCCTGCCCAACAGACAGGGAGTGCGGCTGTGATCCCACAGCACACCCCAGCTGGAGAAGCCACACTGATGCACGCATGCAAAACTAACAGGCACCACATGGAATGGTTTCCCTGGATATCTCATGTCCTAGGTGGGAGGAGCGAGGCTTTTGCTCCCAGCAGGGCTATCCCACAGCATGAGCCATGCTGCCGGAGTGGCCAGCTTGGGATCTGCAGGGCCACTGTGCAGGGCTGTGAGGCAGCAGGCAAGGAAACACAGGCACTAAAAATAGGCTGTCTGCGGTAGGGGATGACCACATTTATTAGCAAGCCCGTGCCCTGGCTGACCACAAGGTCAGCCTCCGAGAGCTTGGCCATAATTCACTTCGCGTCTGGGCAGGAAGTCTACTTGAGCTCAGAGGGATGTCCAGTAATAGAGAGAGATGTTCCAGGAGCTGGGGCTATTTTTGCTGTTTTCCTCTGCTTTGCAGACAGGGTACTCTTCAGGAGATGCAGTTAGTGCTTTACAAGTAGCCAGATGTTCCGGGACAGAGACAAGGGAGGGAGAAAATGGGGGACAGCTGGAGAAGAGAGGATAGAGCATGTGATTGTGCTCCTTTTATCAGCCAGACTCACCTACACAGCAGGACAAGAAGACAGGGGAAAGATCAAGGAAGTGAGGGGACCCCAAGCTTTTATGGGCTACCTAATGTCCTAATGGCATGAAGTATTGTTTAATAGGCTGCAACTGAGGTGTCTGCGTGGACAGGAGTGAGCCACTGTCCCTGTCGCTTCCCTGAGGCTGTGGGCTGGTAGGGAAGATGGAGATGCAATGGGGAAACTGTCACGACAGTGGATACCTAGTGACAGAGGTTACGGATCTTCTTTGCAAAGGTGTCATAGAATCATAGAATCATAAGGGTTGGAAGGGACCTCAAGAGATCATTGAGTCCAACCCCCCTGCCAAAGCAGTTCCCTACACCAGGTCACACAGGTAGGTGTCCAGGCGGGTCTTGAATATCTCCAGAGAAGGAGATTCCACAACCCCCCTGGGCAGCCTGTGCCAGTGCTCCGTCACCCTCACCGTAAAGAAGTTCTTGTGCACAGTGTCCCTGCACTATGCCACCTGTACCTTCACCCCTGACAGTAGGAAAGAAAGCAGGAGCATCTCCTTATAATGCCCTGGGATTAAGGTCTTTCAGGAAAAGAAAATGTGAATATCAACAAGAATTGAAGCTTGTTTAGTCTGAGGCCAGGTTGAGCAAACCCTGGTAACATCCTTCCAGTGCCCAGATGCATCCTTTTGTTGATCCTGCATGATATTTTGGTTTGTCTCTTTGAGCTCTCCATGAAGCCCATGTGAGCAGTATTTTGGCTTTGAGATGGCTTGCAAAGAGCAAAGGATGAAGGGCAGGTAGAAGCTGTGACAAGCCTTGCTTCCCAACCAGGAGTGCTCTGCAACCAGCTCATTCACTGAGCAAAGATGGTATGGTATGTTGAATGCTGCCTTGCTGATAATATGGTGATGGATTTTCAACCCATGGGCAGGGCTGCCATGCAATGCAACAAGATGGTAGAGCTCACTCAGAGGGAAGCCTGCACCATGGCACTCTCCCGCCCGCACATGTGTGTTGTTCTTCTGACCTTGTCTTCCCCACAGCAAACAGTGAGCAGCTGCGTACGGGCGTTTACAGACATTCCAAAACACTCCACTGCACACACATCTCACCCTGGAGAAAGGATGGGAAACCAAACAAACAGCACATGACAGATGTTTGTCATGTCACTTAATGCATGACTGAATGGTACTCTGATAGCGAGATAAGAGCGGAGAACAGATGTCTGCTTGGAGAGACTGCTCCTGCACTGCTGCTTTAGATCAGTGCCATGTATTTCAGAAAGGATGGCTACAGACACTAAGTATCAGGGAAGTCTGATAGGAGCAATAGGAAAAAGCAAGTACTGGGCTTGAGCAAGAAGATGCTGAGTGAAAGCTCAGCCACTGGCCTGGCTGAGTACTGTAGGTACCTATCTGGTGGTAACGTATGCACTCTGAAATCTAGCAGAGAAGAGCACAAGGAGGTCCAAAGGCTGGGTGCTGAGGCTTCCCTTGAATCTGGAGCCCTTGAATGAGCAAAGAGGTGAGAAAAGCTCTAAGACAATCCCTACCTGGAGAACTGTCTTGTGCTGGGTTTCTTCCACCTTGTGCAGCAGCACATCTCACTTCAGTTATTAATAACATTTACAATGTAGAGCAGAGCTGTCAGTCACTGGGATCAGCTCTGAGCAGGGCTGCAGGACCCATGAAGCATGTTCTGGGTTGACATGAACACCAGCTGCTGCAGGGAAAAGCAAGAGAAAAGCACAGCACAATCTGCCCCTCGGCAGAGCAGAGTCCAAGAAGATGAGCAGGAGGGATGCATCCCCAGACTTCCTGCCAGCTTCCAGAACTGGTGCATGGTCATCCCAGGACTCACATACGTAACTATATTTCTGGTTTAGATATATATATTTTTTTAACAGTGAATAATGGGTCAAAATCAAGCAGAAAGAATGGCTGGATGCCTGAGGCTTTGCAAACCCTGCTTCAGAAGTGATCACAGCAAGCAAAGCTGTTTGTCCTGGGGGGCAAGGAAGGATCCTAAGATAGTCCAACCTGCTGAGCAGGTAAGTAAAACCAGATGCAAGAGAAGCAGCAAGAGATGGAAGAGGATCACAGCCCCAGCACTGAAAATTCAGTGATGCGAAGGAACAGGAATACTCCAGCTGTGAACAGGGAGAAAAAAAGGAGAATTAAAAATCATCACGAACTTTTTCTCTCCCATCTCAGCACTACTGAAATACTGAAATTCCAAATTATATTACTGTAGAAAAATACGCTTCCCTCCATCCCCAAACATGCACAAATTGGGTCTCACATCTCCCTAAAACCTGCCATGTCAGTGCACTCTGCATTGTAAAGTGGCTCTGCAAGCCCAGAGGCATTGTCAGCATGCTGTGCTGAATGTATCTCTCATCTAGGAGCCATGAGACTCCTGCTCCAAAAGTACACTGAAAGAACACATCCTCCTGGATGCCTCCATGGGCTCTGCTCTCCCTGGGTGTAGGACATGGATAGCATCATATTCGGCACCATATGTGCAGAGGCTACCATGCAGGAACTCCCTGGACACCCTGGAAGCCTAGTAAGGACTGGACTGTCCATGATGGTGACCCACTTTCACCCCAGCACCTTAACTGTTTGTAATCTGAATCACTGTAGAAATTACGTGCATGTCTACAACCATGCACCCGTATGAAAATGAATACCACCCTTACAGAGAAACAAAAGCAAAACCCAAAGAAGCAAAACAACTGGCTTAACCCCGCCAGGTTGATGCTCCAGGGACCTGCATGGGTCAAATGATGCAGGCACAGTTAGTCACATCCATGTCAGCCAACATAAACAGTCCCAGTTAAGGGGAGAAAAAGAGGTATCCACGGTCGATCTGCTCTCAGAAGCCAATTTGCATGGCTTTGCTGTGCGTCTCAAAGGCTGTTTATCGGCTCAGTCTTTGTCTTAGATGCAATGTGGGCAGCATCTCTAACGAGGCACGTGTGGACTGGGAGCTCTTGGGAGGCTTTGCAGCAGAACCGATTGCAAACGATTAGTGCCGGGGCTGAAGGGAGCAGGAGAGGAGGGAAAGTGATGAAACAAAATCTCTCTGTCTTTTCCTCGGTTGAGGAAGGATGGGGGCTAATTGCCTGTTACTGGTGAGAAACAGAGGAGATAGCGGCTTTTCCACTCATCAATAAATTAACCTCAGCATGCGGTGCCTGAAATGCATTCATTTCCAGAGACGTTCATCTCTTTCTCTTCTCTCCCACGTGAAAACATAATTGTTGTTTAAACATGAGTTAATTCAGCAAGGTGAAGATCAATAAAGCAGAATTACTCCTCTTTTAAAAGCAGAGAAATCTCAACCTGGAACAGACACAGATATAACTCTAGCAAGGCTGACAGATGGGGACAGGGCTGTCTCTGGCTATGGCACCTAAGACCTAAGAGCTGCCTCTTGCACAGACTGCTGCAGCACCACTCATGTTGGAGCAGCACACTGGGTGCAGCACAGCCACCCAGCACAACAGGACCCATAGTGCAGAGCGACTCCTTTGGTAGCAATGGGATGGGCAGTGAGCACACCATGCAACCTCCATGCACCCATCCAGCCCCACTGGGTGCCCCATCCTTCTGTCTCCCACTTGACATGTGCCTTTAACAATCTGTCCCAGAAACAAAGCAGAGAAACAGTACAAAAGGGGTGATACTGTTTGCTGGTGGCTGGGCAGCCCAGAAGGATCATGTGCTCAGGCACGGTGGTTATTAACCCATGTTCAGGCAAAACAAGTGTGATGTGGGCACTGCCAGAAGCAAACTGTCCCCTGGAGCAAGACTATCCTAAGGACAGATGGAGGAAGGGGAGCTGATGCAGGTCCCCTCAGCTCTGACGACCTCCACCCCAAAAACCTTAGGGTGTGGGGAGCCACATCCCAAAGAAATGTGCCCTTCATCCCTCCAGCTCCAAGGAGAAGGAGCAAAGACAAGCAGCAGAGGAGTTAACACATGAGCAACCTCACCACTGCTGTACCCAATGCTGCTTTTATAAATTCACATGGCACTTTGCAGGACGCTCCAGTAATCACCAGTGTGCATGTGAGAGCCACTAGCGGGCGGCCAGCCTCGCTGCGCTGTGCTCCTGCTTGCTTAACAGCTTGTCACATCCTCCGCGCTCAAGTATTCAGTGCTAATGCATCTCTTAAAGTGCTTCATGAGCTATTAAAGTTGAGCGTGCCTGAAGTGCATGATAAATGGACTCTACACCTGCATCTTCCCCCCACTTCATCCAGTCACTGCCACCAGTGGGATTCATTCATCCTTTAGCCCCATTTCCCCAGCCCAAGTGGCAAGTTCAAGCAGCAGGTGAGGGGAGGCAGTGGCTCTGGGCAAGGAGCGAGTTCTGGGCAGGGGAAACATGCAAATCTATGATGCCACCCAGCACTCTGTGTCCACAGAGTGGCTGCTCCAATGCAATGGTGAATGCCACCACACCCCATGTGCAGGGCTGCACAAAGCCATCCATCTGGATTTAGAGCAGGGTGCTTCAGCAGGGTTCATCAACCTCATCAAGTCCATGAATGCACAGGTATTCTTATCAGAGCTAATCAGCACATCTCACGTCTATAACCAAAGGAAAGCAACTGCTGACTGCCAGGAAAACCATGGAGCTATGATGGCCTCCCATTCCGTCCATCTTTGCAGTGATGCCACTGGTCTTCCCATAAAGGAACCCAGACAGCTGCACAAAAACACCCAGCTCAGGTCTGGATCCAGGGTGGCACGGGGTCCTCTAGCTCCCAATACCATCAGTGACTCTAAAATATTGTCTCTCCAAAACCCCAGATCCTCTGCTCACCTAGAGAGGCATGAGCTAATGGTTGGTGCAGATTTCAGATGAGGACAAAATCACCCCAAGGAGATGACAGCACAATGGGGCAGCAGTGATAGTCATGGGATTGTATGTCAGGCATTGGAGCTGTCAGGCTCCGCTTCTTCTCAGCCTCCCTTCCCTTCATGGTGCAGAAAAAGAGGAGTTAAATAGATGGGAAAGGCTGCAGGGCCACCCTGGGACAAGCAGGGGTCTGGGCAAGAGGAAGTGCACTAAGAGGGACTAGCAGGATACAGGATGCCCAAACAGCACAGGTAGGAAGGGATACACACATCAAGCAGAGAAGAAAACGATGACATCCAGAAATGCAAATGCAGAAAGAACACCCAGTTTGTGCTAGGAGAGAGGCCAGAGGAGCAGCACCCACATTTGCTGGGATCCCTCTGGAGCTGGGATGAGACTCACCCTGCTGGCTGTGCCTCTGAGCGTACACCACCACCACCGCGGCGAGCACCACGCAGCAGGCTGACGGGATGGGATTGGCCATCTGTGGAAGCAAGCACAGGCAGGAGCAGTCAGGGTTTGCTGCAGGAGAGCTTGCAAGCAGTGTACCCAGGGACGGACCCTGCAGGGAAGGAGCAAGGGAATGCCACGCAGCTCAGCAATGGGGGAACTTAGAGCAAAAGGAGGCGTTTTGTCAGCACACGCTTCATGATTCCATGGCCTGTGGCACTTTCCAACAGAGCTGCCAGCAGACCCAGATGCCTGCAGGCTATGACACACCTTGCACAACTGCCCTCTTTTTCTCCTCCGCTTTTTAACTTCTCCCCAAGAAGTCAAGTCCCGGGGCTGGGCTCTTTTCAGAAGCTGCCTGTAAATGCACTACAGGGAGGCAGCTGTAACCCAATCAAGGTAAGCCAGCAGGGGTTGCACCCTCTATAAGAGATGGAGCCATACCCCACCTCCCCATAGCAGTGCTCTGTGCTTACTATGTGCAAGATGCAGATGCCATCCCTGCTGCAGCATTTCTGGCATCACAAGGAACAGCATGACACTCCCTGGTCACACAGGAACTAGGGCTGACACAGGGGACCAGGGCAAGAGGGAGCTGCTGGGGATGGCAGTGCTGCCAGGCCACCTGCCAGGAGGTGAACAGCACTGTGTGAAAAGCAAATTACACCTTCACAACCATTTAAACCTCTCTAATCTACAGAGCCGTACTGGTAACGCGCAGAGGATTGCCTTTTAATCTAGAACATGAGTATAGGCTCGTTAGCCAGATGGCATCCATTTAGACCTAAATAAAGGGGGAGCTGCATCGGCCAGCAAAAAAAACCCAGCAAAACATATTCCATTATCAACACAGCCCATGCAGGAGCCCAGATGGCTTTGAGTTCGCTGCAGGGCATGAGATTTTGTGAGCTGGATGGGAAGGCAATGTGGCTGTGGCTGGGCACACAGACTTTGCAGGGCAGTGGGACCAGCCCATCTCCAAATGCCTTTCCAGGACAGCAACTGGGGCACTGGAAATGGAGAACATGGAGAAGAGACATCGCTGCTAGACTGATGGCACTGGGTTTGTACTATGAGGGCTGGTGGTGAGAGCAGGTCCCCACACACCATGGCACCAACCCCAGCCTTCCCAGGTCACCCTGAGCAAATCACTCTCCCTGTGCCTCAGTTTCCCTGCCTGCAAAGCAGAGTTAATGGCCTTTGAAAGCTCTGGTCAAGGAGCACTGAGTGCTAATTACTACATCATTAAAATTCACTGTGCTTCTGTCCTGCTTCTCCTTTCCCCATGCCTGCTCCCCAGTCTGCATCCTGCAATCATCCTCACCAGACCCTGTGTGACACTGCTACGACCCCATTGTCCCTATCCCAGTGGGGATTCAGCCCCCTCAAGCAATCCCCCTGCTCACTGAAGACTCAGTGCCAATCCCATGCATCGCTTTCCCCATCTCACATCTACTGCTCCTCCTGGGGATCACAGCCTCCCACCCTCCCTGCTCCTCATCTTATCAAATCATTAAAATAATTGCTGCTGCTTCTGCCTGCCTGCCTGCCTGGCAGCCTCCCCTGAGGCAAGACCCATGCACAGATGGGTACCACGAGCAGAGGATTCTCAAGGGTGATGCTGCTTGGTTTACAAGAGCAGAAGACAGTGGGGAAATGGCCAAGGTCCTCTGGGAACACACAGTGGCCACTGCTGGCACAGAGATCCCACTGCTCAGCTGTTTTTGCCCCTGCAAAACTCCATTTTATCTCAGAGACAAGCCCTGCAGCCAGGAAGGAACCGGAGCTATTTCAGTGTGAAAAATCTGAACAGAAAACCAACATTTTCTCACTCAAATCGCCATTTCCCATGCAGCATTTGCTTCGTTTGTCTGTTTCACCCAAAGCCATAATTTATTTTTTTTTTCCAAACATATAACAAAACCCCCAATGTTTCTGCAGATGCTTCCAATGCAAATTTCCATTGGCTACATATGCTCATCTAATGGTGTCTCTAACAGATGCCTGCACCCTGGCAGGCAGGTGCAAGGGGCAGCAAGCAGCAGAGTACCAGCAGTGCTTGAACAGAAGAGACCCTGGGCTGTGTCCCTGTTCCTGCAGGAAACATATGAAAGGTGACAGCAGGGAACCACATTTGTATCACAGCAAACCCAGTGGTGGGGAACTTAATCTTCTGCAGAAAAGTAGTTTGGACAATATTCGCTTTTGCCCCTGCGGTGAATCATTTCTTGGCAGCAGAGGGGAAAGTGGAGCTCTGATGGTCATTCTTAGAGGCTGTTTCAATCTGGCCATGAGCATGGTCCCCTCCAGCAGCTCTCATTCTGCAACAAATGTGTTTCTAGTGGCGCTTCCCCAGAGATATACAAGCCCTGTGTAAGCACAGCGTGGCCAGAACTATGCTGTGAAGACAAGACTGGCTGCTGCCCCTGAACTAGGGTGCGGGGCACAGCAATGTGATGTGAACTGGTGTGGTGTGATGGGGTGGGACTGGCAGCAGAAGGATGGGGACCGGGCATCCAGGCAGAAAGCAGGATGCCATCCTCTCCTGCACAGTCCCAGACTCCTCTTCTGCATGGGCTGAGATTCTTTCCCACCTTCTGTTAATACAATCCCCAAAGCCATGGGGACACTTTCTGGTTACTTAGGTAGCAAACCAGCTACAGCCAGCGAGCATTTGCCAGAGACGTGCAGAGAAAACCTGTGTTTCCAAACCTCATGCTTGCACGACAGCCTTCTGTCAGGAAATTCCCCCCAGCTCTGCTGTTACAGGGCCCAGCTCTCAAGTAGTGATCCAGGAGAGAAAAAAACCAAAAACCTCAATTAACTCATTTCCTCCCTGTGTGTCTCCACTGCAGCTCTGCCAAGAGCTGTGAATGGGCTCTGTGCAGTGCCGGCACTCCAGGCACCGTGGTAAGCCCACACTGCAGACACCAATTGCAGCTGCTGTGGTACACCTGCACCAATGGTAGGCATGAAGCCCTGCCTGTGCTGCAGGTGCAGTGCAGCACACCTGCACTACAGATGCTGACTGCTGATGTTACAGCACAACTGTCCTACAGATGCTGACTGTGTATGCCTGCTCTGCAGGCGACGACTATGGACACCCCAGAACACTTATATCCTGCAGGAGATCTCACAACTTTCCCTGCTGCTGGGACGTGATGCTGTGCCTATATTGCAGATACCAACTGCAAACAGTGCAACCGCATTGAAAATGCAACAGACACCTCCAGGGTCGAGCTCAACAGGAAAATGCTGATCACAGTCACCCTGGGTTGTTCAGACAGCCCTCTGCTCGCAGAGCCCATGTTACAGGTATCAGAGGGACATCCTCAACACTGGTCCCCACAGGGACTGCACCTCTTGTGACAGCAAAACAGGGGAAAACAGACAATACCATTTTTGCTGTCTAACACAACGGGCTCATCGCAGCCCTAAAGTGCTGTTGCTTGACAGTGCTCCATCAGTACTGGTCCTCATTTTTTACCTCGAGAGAAGAAAAGACAGGCTTTAACATCTCTTAATATGTGCTTCATAAAGTCTTATCGTCAGGATCAGCCCTGTCACTTGAAAGGGTTTCTTAAATATAATTTAAGCTCCCACTGTTAAGATGGTGATTAGCATACTGTCCGCCCAGATCAAGCACTGCTAGACTGGCTGAAATTAATTGGCTCCTTGCTCTTGAGGACTCCACCTCTTCCCTGCCTGGAAGAAGGAGAGGTGGACAGAAAATGAAGGAAGTCCTTTAAAAAAATTCCCATCCATTTCAGTTGAAGTCATGCAAACCAAGGTGTCCATAGGCTCAGAATTGTTAAGGCTGGAAGAGACCACTAAGATCATCTAGTCCAGACGCTTGAGAGGCTCTTGGCTCTACCACATGAATGCTCAAGCTTGGAGCCATGATGTACTAAGGACCTCAGTGAGAATGGCAACCAACAGAGCTTCTCAGTGCACCCAGAGAGATGCAAGAGGTGGCTCTGCTGAAGTGTAATACCAAAACAGCTTCTCAGGAGGCACTGCAGGGAGTTAAGAACACCCAGGGGTGTGTGAGCATCCCATGAAACATCACAGGCTGATTGGGGAACTGCCTGCTTGGACTCAGGGACAGGTAATTTCTGGCTTGTATGGATAACCAACATGTGATGGGCAGGGAGCTGTGGGATCCCCAGAGCAAACAATCTCAGCCAATGCCCTGTGTCCATGAGACTGGGAGGACTTCTGCTTCAAGAACAGCATGGGTACCTTTCCTTTCAAGCCAAAATGACAAAGTGAGTCCCACCACATTAAGACTCTGCAGACAACACCCTGCCCTTGAGAAGGGGACAATGGGTGCTACGATCTGCCCTCCTCCAAGGACAGGA
The DNA here is from genome assembly GCA_013399175.1 of Odontophorus gujanensis. Lineage (NCBI taxonomy): Eukaryota > Metazoa > Chordata > Aves > Galliformes > Odontophoridae > Odontophorus > Odontophorus gujanensis. Next base: position 3,626 of record VXAB01004717.1, on the reverse strand, counting down.
ACAGGATTATCTTTACAATGTGGTTCTTGGCCAGGCATGTCCTACCTTCTTCAGCATCACCCAAGCATGTTACTGAGAACATCTCCAGCAGCCCTGTCTATGAGCAGCCCTTGGTTTCACAGCCATTGTTCCAGCCTAATGCACAGGCAGCTGCCTGCCACCGTCTGTCCCCTCTTCCTGCCTCACAGAGGGACATTTCCTGCAGCTTGTACCTGTCCTCACCACTGCCACCAAATGAACCAGCCTATCTGCAGGCGGAGGGCAGCGGTCCAAGCCCAGCCATCTGTTCCAGCGGTGATAAAAGGCAACATGAAGCTTGGCATACTAATAAGCGATGCGTGTCTTCGAAATTGGTTCTGGGAGAAAGAACAAGAGGGCAGGAGGAGACTGAATCCTTACAGGCATGGGCTGCAGAGAAACATCATCCCTGAGCCTGCTCTTCACCAACCCAGTGCACACACGGCATGAAGCTATGGTGAGCATGCATAAACCTCAATCCTTCCCCAGCCATACTGATGTTCTGAGATAGAGGAAATGAGCAAATAGCATTTTTTTTTTGTCACTGCTGTGTGTTCCCCCCTTCTCAACTTTCCCCCGCACTGAGCATTTCCTGGCTCCCTGCAGAGATAGGTTACAGGAATCAATCAACAGTTGGCTTCCATGAAAAAAGTGCCACAGCCTTTCTGGAGCCTCTGTTCGAGTGGGGCCTTGGGTTGTTTTCTTCTACAGATGCTTCCTCTTTGCATCAATGGGACAAGCACTGATGGGAGAGAGGAGACACTCAAGGATCCCACATTTCCTAATGCCCCTCCGTGGAAGGTGGAGAAATCACCACAACCACTGCGTTTGGTGAAAGATCCTCCTCATTCCAGTTCTTCGGGAACATGCTCTTAGTGCTGCACTGGATTTTAGCACATGAACTTCCAGTCTCCAGGCATGAAAACAGAAAAATAATTATGAAGGGAAAAAACAAAACAAAAACCAAAACAAAACAAAAACCCTAAAACACATCTCTAAGTAAAAAGCTCCAGACTTTTTAGGGAGTCCCTGCTGCTGCAGTCTGGGTTTGGTTTGTGATTTCCAGTCAATGCTTGCAGCATTTCTTATGTTGTTCATAGAGCAGCATTGCCCTTCAATTTCTCCCATGATTTTGCTCAAAACTCAGATTTTTGCCCTGAGGACAGTCTGTGGCCAAGCTGCTTTATGAACTCACAAACATGCCTTAAAAAGCTTCAGGGCAGAGAAAGACATCACAGCATTAAAGTCCAACACCATGTCACAGTCACACACTGTCCTAAGTGGAACAAAGAGGAAAGGGAAAAACACAATTAGGGGAGGAGGGGGATGCCCAGAATGATGTGCTAAGATTTTGCATCAAAAATCCAGCTTGCAGCTTTGCTCTGGCATGGTGGAAAAACAGAGCTGCAAAGAGTCCTAACTCCTGTTGCAATTGCTTTCATAGTGGAGGAGGATCAGGCTGTTCCATGTGGGTTGCTGGATGCAGGTGGGGGGCTCAGGATGCTGGGGACAGGTGCTCCCCATACATCTTTGCTACTCTGGAGTATCTGTCTAACAGCTGCTGATTCTTCATCCCAATGGCCCCATGCTGCCCCCAGATGCCACAGCAGCCCCCAGTTTTTGGACCAGGGAAGCAAAGCTGTGAGTGAGGAGGAATCTGAGGCATGGGGCTGCCCTATGATTCCTCAAGGTAGCATTGTGAGGGAGTTCATTTTCTCCTTTCATGAGAGCCAGAAGTATCAGGGGACTCTTTGCTGCCAGAAGCCCCTTTGACAGCTGCAGGAATGTGGAGGACACTGAATAGACCAGAACCACATGCCTGCCACAAGAACGCTCTCCCTGGACAGCAGGGAGAGGAACCAACCCCTTTTCTTTTCACCCTCAAGCATCCCTCCTTGCCTGCTATGCTGGCAGGGTTTCCAGCAGGATCTGGCCCTAAAGATCACTGTTGCATCCGAGCACGCACCAACACTGTAGCCCACCAGCAAAGCCAAAAAGAGACAGGAGCTGACGCAGCTCACCTGGCCTCCAATGAGTCTTCAAGGGGCTTCTCAACCCTACAGTCCCCCAGGCCACCTCCAAGTCCCCACGGGGCCCCTTGCCCGGGGTCCTGATGCAGCCACACCACTGGAAGCAAATACAGGATGAAGAGGAAGAAGCAGGACTGTCCCAAGGCAGCTGTGCTGAAATAAAAGGCACGAAAGCCTCTCACCCAAAACTACAGGAAAATTTAATTATCAAGGACAAAACACCATCTGTTTGTGTGGACTGTGACCTCATGCTGGCCCCTGGCTTTAACAGCTCTTAAATTAGCATGTTTGTTAGGGGGTATTAGCTGTTTGACATCAGGGAGGCAGTTCCACAGGGTAGTGGAGGGGGGGATGGGGTGGCTGCGCAGCAAAGAGCAGCCTGGAGATACATGGGCCTCACATACATCCAGTGCAAAACCACCCCTAGTGCATGAGCAGCACTGGTAAACATAGCTTTGGATGTGAAAATCCCTTCTGGGTTGAGGCAATGAGCTCTAGTGAGCCCAAAATCATGTCACAGCTGCTGTCAGCTGAGCCTGGGCACTGGAACGAAACGATCTTAGGTCCTTTCCATCCTAAGCCATTCTATGGTTCTGTGATTCTATGATTAATCTGTGTTTGAATGATGGCTCAGCTCTCAGCATCTTTTCAGGTGCACTGCCAAAAAAGAAAGAGAGAACAAGATGTCTGCAACAAGAGTTTGTAATTGAAAGACAGCAATTAAACAGATATTCAGTAATGAGGAAAATTTGGTTAAAATGAAATTTGTTACTAGCCCTGCAATACTGGTGGCAAGCCCAGGAACTGGTTCATTCCCTAGTCAAAGCCAATTTGAGGTACAGCATCCATACTACCCACTTACCTACCAAACCAGCAAGCAAAAGATGGTCTGAAATCTATCTGACTATCTAGGAGAAACAAACTCCACTTTGAGAGGTTCCAGCAGAGTTTTTCCATACACTTCTCTCTGCAAGCCCTCCTCTCCTAGTTCCAAGCCCAAACAAGCCAGCTCACATCCAGCTATGTCACTTCTATCTGTCTTAAAGCTAGTGAACTGTAGTGCCTTCATGCTCTCAACGAACCATCACCAGAAGGTTCACCACCACCACGCATGTGTGTCAGTCCTTGGGCTCCTTCACAGTGATCATGTGCTTCCACCTCTGCAAGCACAGAATCCCCTGTAAATGGCTGTGTTTTCCTATAGCTCAGTGGGGGGGACTCGAGCAGTCAGTCTTCCAGCATTCCCAGAGAAATCAATCCCCCGGCGAACAGGCGCCAGCGATCTGCATGTGGCGTCTGTAGTCCATGCAAGGGTTTGTCTGAGCGGATGCTCCCCAAAAGGATGCTTGTGCCTATGCCTGCAAGCCCCAAACCCACGGTCAAAACAGGTCAGACCCAGCCTGTTCCCTCCAGCCGCTCCATCCCTTGCATCTGGCCCCAGGGGCTGTCTCCTACCTGCACTGCACTTTCAGCAGCCTCCCCAGTGCTTGTGGCCGGACAGATGCTGACCATGTGTGTGCTTTAACTCCAGACCCCTCCTGCAGGCTCCAGAGCCTTCCACCAAAAAAAAACCAAAAA